>JAZHYW010019819.1:0-30786 GCA_037355805.1 Ixodes ricinus | reverse complement strand
ATCCTTTGCCGAAAGTCCTCACTCAGGTCCCCCTTCCGCCAAGCCCATACTTTGCGAAGGTGGACCTGGCGGAGACTACTTTACCCGTCATCGTTGCACCCTCAAGCGCGAAGACTCACTGCATTTCCGCCTTGATGGCATCTACTATGAGTTTACAAGGATGCCCTTTGGCCTTCGCCCGGCCCCATTCATAATGCAGAACCTGGCCACGGCCTTTGCAAGAACCCTACGTTCCGAGGGTTTATGGGCATGGGCGTACATCGACAACATACTCGTCGCCCACTCCGACCCCGACTTCCTTCAGGAAGCAGTTTTAGACTTTGTAGATCGGCTGACGGAGTGCGGTTTCGCATTAGCCCCAGGGACACCTGTCTTATCCCCACCCACCGCATCAAGTTTTTAGGCTTTTGTTTGGACGCGTCCACACAAAACACTCTCCCACACCCCGCAGCGGGTGCAGGCCCTCCGGGACACTCTTCGTCTCCTTGAGACCCCGCAGCCGCAGCAGCTCTACCGACGAGTGGCGGGACTTTGGTGTTTTTATTTTTCTTTATATCGGAGCGGGTACCATGCACTCCGCCCCCTCTTCGAGGCAGCCCAGACAGGCCGCCCCCCCCCGCAAAGTGGTGCCGCGTGATCCAGAAACTTTGGGATGTGCTTCCCCACTCGGTCCCCTTTGTCCCCACCCCTCCCGTCCACACCATGTACGCTGACGCCTCCTCGACGGGCCTGGCTGTCGTCACCCCTACCGCTGCCTTGGCAGTGATCACCCTACCCAGCCCACGGGATCTACCTCAGAGAGGCCATGGCATGGCTCCTCGCTGCCCTGCTGGCGGACCCCGCCACCTTGATCCACACCGACAACTTGGCCTTGCGACAAGCCATCACTGCTGGACATGTACACGCCCTCCCGTGGCAATTGTGTGTCGCACTTTCTTTTCTTTCAATAAAGAGGACACTCCGTGCCCGCTGGATCTCGACAAAGCTCAACCCCGCCGACATGCCCTCAAGACTTCCGCACACATTCCGCCCATTCGCTACTGCGATTGGTTGAGGGCATGCCGGCGGGGAGAGGGTGTTGGAGCATACAAAGGGAGCAGCTCCTCCTCTCGAGCGCAGTCGGGGACCAGAGGTGCTAGGAGAAGGACGTTCCTCAGAAGGGTTCCAAAAGAAAGCTCCATCCGTAATGTTGCCCATGGCAGTTGGGCCACAACGATCTGATAGCTTCTGCAGGGAGGACTTCAGTGACCTGGCAACTTCTTCAGATGCAAGCACTGAAGTGAGCTGCTGCTCCAACGGAAGGCTGACAAAAAAATAGCCTTCTCTCGTCAGCTCTTCTCCGGTGTACCTCTGACCACAATGCGCGCATGTCGCCTCAACTTGCTTCCTCTCCTTAAGGTCTCCTGCAGATTCCCCCAGAAGAAGCATGCAGTGTGGACAGTAAAAGTGGAAGGTTGAAGACTCCAGCGAGATCCCTGCGAATTTCTTAAACAAGAACTTCGTATCGGGCAGGTCATCTCTCTTTTGAATGAAGCCAACGAACTTCATCAGTTTCTCCATGAGCGTCTACGACATTCCAGAGGTGACGGCGAAGTCCATCACTAACGTTACTAAGTCTTGCGCAGAAAATTCAGAGTTGGGAGGAGCTCTGCGGCTGCCAGAACCTTCGCAGTCTTGCTCATTTGCAGAACCTTCGCAGATTGCCTCATCTGCCACCTGTGTGCCAGACTCCTCGCATTCGTCTTCCTCGTCTAGATCACTGGTGCCCAGCGAAGAATTTCCAGGGGCGGGCGGTTCATTGCCCGCAGGTACGATCGACACACCACTGTCGTCAGGTTTCGTTTGTGTATCGAGTCTTTCGGCACAAAGAGACCGGTGCTCTGTTGACTTCGGTAGGCCGTCTCCGTCGAAGAACGGCTCCAAGTAGAGCTTGCGCCGCTTTGGCGTCCCAGACATGTCGGCGGTATAAAACGTCGCCACACGCCACTCGGTAATTTTACGTCAACAGTTCTCAAAGGAAACACAACTAAACCCCACGTTACCTCAACACCGTGCCACATAACCGTGCCTCGCAACTCGCTAGACTGCCAGACCTCGATAGGCCAGAGGCTGCGTCTTTAAATTTGGATTTTGTCGACAAAATAAAAAAAATTATGGCAACAATAAAAAAAGGACAACAGCTATCTTAGTTTAATAAGGGCTTATTCAGTTGATTTATTATAGTTCAATTTCGTATTCCATCAACTTTGATGCTTTGGAGGAGCCCGACGTGGGACAGGGAAACACTCTGAGGCTAAGAGAAGAAGACAATAGTTTAGCAGCTAGCAATCATGAGTACCTGAGCCTTTGTGGACGGTGGAGCGGAACTGGCGGAACTTCTCGATTTGACCGAACTAGCTGCACGTTTTGTGTTTTCCTGTTGCGTTACGGTCGTTGTCTGTATTCATTCTTTCGACTTCCTAAATATTGTGTTCAGTGGTTCTTGCAGTTGTTTCTTCATATAGTCATTTTACGTTTGTTTTTGGATCGCAGAACCGTCATGTACGCGCTGGTTCGGTTTGTGAATGACCTGGACAAGCACCGCCATGTGATACACGTCGATGATATACGAAACTTCAACCCAGTTCATAAAACTGACTTCAACAACAAGGCTCACTACACGGTGCTGTGGACAGACGCCGTGGACAGTGGGAACACTGGGGATTACACAGCGCAAATTCTTATGCTCGGCGGTAAGCACTCGTTATAGGCCGCGATTAGGCCTCTTTGGTGCTTGTATTTCCGCTAAATTTTCGCCCTGTCAATTTTGTAGATACCGAAGAAGAAGTGCGCGAATGCCCTAAGAGGGTCCCAGTGCCAAGATTAACGGCCGCAGAGGTGAGCTCAGAGGACGAGACGGAGACGTCTACCCAAAAACGAAAGAAGGTAATATCCCCAACCTCATCTCACTTTCCGAGTTGAGCAAAGCTATACGCACAAACTCGTGCACCTCCACCGGAAATTACTGTACGCACGACGCGGAACTTGTATAAAACTGATGGTTCAGGCACGTAGCCAGGGGGAGGAGCCCCCCCCCCGCCCCCCCCTTGAAATCTTCCATATTGCTGGGGCCTCCCCTCACCCCTACCCTGCATACAGCATTTTGTCATACGCCCCTCCCCTCCCCCGAACCAAAATCCTGGCTACGTGCCTGGAATGGTTAGAACGAGTGTCCGAAGTCGTAGCGTAGCTCTTTTGTAAGGTGTCTGCTTCGTGCGCAGTGGACCCCGGTTCAATCCACAGTGTGGGCTTACTTTTTTTTTTCTCGAACATAGTATTGTTTTGTCAAGCATTTGGCAATATTTACGACATTTCTTTTTTACAATTAACACTGGAAAAAGAAAAAACAACAACAACATAAATGATGTCGGGGAAACTTTGCTGAACTAAATGGTTGAAATTCCTTTTCAGGAGGTGCAATGGGGGTCGCGGGGCTTGGGGTACGGGGGGGGGGGCAAGTGGGTTAATAGTTTTGTAATTAGCAGCTGCACACTGTTGCCGCGGAGCGGTGTGAACTCAGGCGGGGGTTGGGTTAACACGCTCTCCAGTGATACACGCGTCGTCCAAAAGGGGGACCCAAATGCCATGACCTCTCTGCATCGTGCATACAGCCATTTCTGGTCAAGGTGCACAAGCTTGTGCATATAGCTTTACTCTTCCGATTTATGCAGTGGGGAACATTTCCTTGTGCTCAAGCTTCCAGTGGGTTGGCGGTAAAATATAGGGTGGAGTGTGTTGTCCGTGTTGGGAGGGTCTTTCGGCGAGTCGGCTCCATGCCCGACTCGATGCATCTTTTTAAATGCATGAGCATTTCTGAGCGAAATCTATGTATGCATCTGCTTAGCACACCTTTGTGCTATATTACTGCTTCACTGACTGATTTCGCCCTTATCTATTACAGGGTTATTAACACTTTTTTTAACCTAAAATGCAACTTTTTAGTGTCTAAACATCTGGCCTCTAGTTATATCTGACAAATAAATGCTAGCCATATTTATTTGTTACTCCATTTGGTGAGAGACATTCAGGTAAAATGCAGCATATGCACCACCTGATGTCTCTGCCCCCTTTTCCAAACAAATGTCACTGGCCCATGTTTGAGACTGGCGTAAGCCAAAGCAGCTAATTGATAGTTACAAATAACGTTTTTCAGAAGTGACCAGTTCATGAGTTTTCCTTTCACTATGCAAAACTCTCAAGCTTGTGATTTCTGGGAAACATTCATACTATACTATGTTTCACATAACTTGGCGAACTGTGGAGGCTGCGGCGCCTGCGACCCACTGAGGGCGTCGGAGAAGGAGGTCTTGTTGCCGCCACAGCAACAGCTCAGTCCGTGGCAAGAAAGTAGTTAGACTTTTTCTTTTAATGCCAGTTGAACTCTTGCGATTGCATCTCTATTGACACGACAGGAAAGAAAGGCGAAGACATGTTACTTTTTTAATGATACTTAATTCGGATCTACCCTTTTCCAAGAACAATGTGGTTTTTGAACAATGCTTGAACTATTGCAGCCCTGTAATTGACCGCTTACACTCAAATCTTTGCCCTAGAATTAACGCGTGCCACAGATTCGCCATTAAATTGAGCATATGGTTGTATCCTGAACTGTTCCCGAAGAGCTCACTAATCTAGCAGACAGCAATGTTGTAGCGGTGGACGTTTATCCAAAGTTGGTTGGTTTTGGAGTGGATGACTCTTGGCCAGCAGACGACAGCCGGTTCCTCCGGGCCTCGCATTTGGCTCAGTGACGCACACGCTCCTGTGACTTGGTGCCACGTGCCTTGCTCCGACGCTCTTATTGGGTCGCGGGAGCTGTAGCCTCCACGGTTTGTAGTACATAGTGCTATAATTGATGTCACTGTGGCCAACACTAAGGGAAGACTTATTTGCATCAATTTCACTCATAGGTAGCAAAAAAGATAAAGAAAAATCAGGCGGCTGTCAAGAGAGACAGCTACGAGGCGATTCTTCACAACCAGCTGAGCCAGGCCCACGAAAAGAACAATACCGTTCGAGTTGCCGTGAGTATGCTGCAATTGTGCATTTGGGATAGAATGTAAGGATGGGAGTGAGCTGGTGTACATTAAACATTTTAGTGAAAACCCGAGACTGAGGTAAACGACAGATGACGACTGGAGAATGTCTCGTTTTGAGACATTCTCCTTTTCTTTTCTTGTCGTTGTTTGTCATTTACGTCAGTCTTGACTTTTCACGAAAGAGCAAACATTTGGGATGGCTGAAATCCTTGTGATCATCTCCAATCCTAGAGGTCTGACATTAACATACACTTTTATGCTCCAAAATAATGTTCAGCGCAAAAGGCAGCCTGCTTCCACCAGCACGTCAAGCTCGGATGACTCGCTGGTTTCCAGCAATGAGCTCCAGGAAGCACGCAAAAAGGCAAAGTTTTGGAAGTCCCGAAGCAAGGAACTGCAGGAGGACAACAAGTTCCTACAAGAGCAAGTCCGTGCACAGCAGGTGCTCCTGGGATCCAAGATCTTTAGGTGTAAGTGGTAAACCTTTACAAATTTTTTTATTTTTCATTGGCTATTTTGTTTTAGAAGTTGGTGTATTACTGGGAAAGTTTCTATTTACAATCTGCAGTGTCTGCACCCGGCACATAGCCAGGATTTGTTTTCGGGGGACACTCCCAGGTAACGTGGTTGGTCTGCACCTATTTTATGCAATAGAAACATGATCAATTCTTATTATGCTCATTAAATGAATGAAACTTATTTAAACAGTGGAAGAGCTCCAGAGTAGGACTCAAGATCCAGCCGTGGACCATGGTAGTCTGGGTATGTACAGATATTCTGTTTATAGTTTTGTTTAGTTGGTAGATTTGCAATTATTAGATTTGATTAGTCAGATTTGTTGCATTGTTTACAAAAGCTTACAAGACCGGAGGAGAGAAAACCTATCATCCGTGGAAAACCTAACGACCAATAACGCTGCTTGATGTTCTAGAGATGCGACACTGGCTTTGATGGCTTTAGAGAGCTACCTGACCTATATGCAGCCTCAAAATGTTCCGAGCCTGTAAGCTAACCTAGCTGCTTTCACGTATCAGCTGCTGCTTCTACTACAACTGGTGCAAAGCAGTGAAGCGCTGCTGTAATGTGCAGTGTGCAAGCTTGCAAAGCAGTCGGGCTCTTGCGAAAGAGTCTGCCGCCTCATTCAAAGTCCCGCCCACCTACACTGTGTTTAAATTAACTAATCTTGTACTTCAATGGGGGTCACTTGTAAGGTTTCCAAGGAATTTAATGCTCATCTACTATGTGATGGGGATTCCAAGGTTGGGAAACAATCACTTCAACTGGCTTACATTGTTGATGCTGTTTTTTTTAATACAGCACCGGAGACTGAGGGGCTCGCTGAACCCTGTCAATCTGTGAAACTGTGCCAAGCTTCTACATCCACGGCAGCACCCACAGCAGGACGTAAGTTAGTTGAACGTATGGGTCTTTGTGGATGTCAAATTTGTTATTTTTTGTATTTATAGCACACCCAGGGCTTCTTGGACCTCATCCCCGGGAAATGAAATGAGAGTTGACAATCATGCAGCCTTTTACATTTAAAACAAACCAACCTAAATGCACTGCATATATTTACAGCCAACCAAGGAGTCGTTCCACAGATTCCCCGGTCAAGCAGTGCTATGGCAGGTGAGTTGGCTGTGTGCATATCTAGCTTTTCTATATGGAACCCTATCCTGCATTTACTCTGCATCGCTCTCAGGGCTGGCTGCACAGGTGCCTCACGTCAGGGTTCCTGCGGCAGGTGAGTTACCTCTTGATACTTTAGGAACATTGCCTTGCTATGAAATTTTAATAACCTGGCATGAGCTCATCTGTTCCTGCTTGCATATGCATGGCTTCAGGAACAGCTGCTAATCATGTTAACTGAACAACACAAATGTTTGACTGATTTCTAATTTCAGCATCACCTGGTGCATGCCTGGAGGAATTTTCTTATATGCCTGATGGTTCAGTAAGTACCTTTCTAGTTTTGTAAGGTGCATCTAGAAAGGTTTGCGACAGAGAAGGAAACGGGTAAAATATCTGGCATATCCGTCAATTAATTGATGTTGAGTTGAAGGATAACCTAGTCTCATATTTCGTTCAGGTAGCAAAACGTGATTGGTTATAGACTTATTCCTTTGGTCAGTGAATATTTCATGTTCTTTATAATGCAATCAATTTCCTGTGTTAGTGAGTCTTTTTGTTTTTTCATTAGCCATAATGAGTGGGTCTAGGATCATACCTATTTTTTCTGCGAGTTATACCACAACTGATACTGCAGTGTACAAAAAATAGTGTGGGTAAAGCTTGTTACAGTCCTTTCATAAAATAACATGAGAAAGGGCACAAGGCTACACTGAAAGGGCATACAATGAATTAATTTAATTGTCACAAGAACTTAATGTTTGCAATTTGGTAAAGATTGATTATGTGGATAAGTCTTGATCGATTGTGAAATTTTGGGCCTGCAAAATATTCGCGAGGCTCGTACCTCATAAAATATCGAGCTCACAAAAATAGAGTTGTGGGCTCAATATTTTGCAAGCCCACGACACTCTTTTTTGTGGGTTCGCAAAATCTTCATGCTTGGGATTTGCAAAATTTCCGAGCAGAGGGAGCATACTGGGTTTGTAGTTTCATGAATGTGCTGCATATGTTGCTGTCTGCAGTAGTCCTGGTGACAACATATGTTTGGATGCAGTGGCGTAGTCATAAATTGTTTTCGGTGGGGGCTGAGGTGGCTGGGATGTCCATGAGTTGGGGTGCGTAGAGGGGAGGGGGCTGAAGGCCCATAAGCCCCCCTTCTGGCTACGCCCCTGTTTGGATAACATACCATTTTGTAAAGTTCCGTTTGTTTTCCCATCTGTACCATATTGACTAAGCTTCGTATCTGCATACTGCAAGCCCCTTTTACAAGACTGAAGTCTTTGTCTCTATCAAGCTCTGTTATAATAAGCTTAGGCCGTATCGTATGTGCTGCTGTCTGCAGCAGTAACTTTTTACAGCAAATAACAATTTGCATGATCTTTCGCTGTTGCCTTATTGCAGTTGGTTACTTTGAATCTTTTCTGCAGACAAGGAGAGCATATGTCACTGCACTTTCAGCATGTTCCTTGGTTATTGGGAATTTTGCAAATGGTCAAGCGGCATAGCTTTTGCTGTGCAATTCCTACTTTTCCATTTTGTGTTGCTCAGATATGCAAAAAACGAGATACCTAGCTGTGACATAGATCATGCTGTTGTTCAATCTGTTTACAGCTTCACCTCCAAAAAGGAATCACGCTGACATCGGTCCAGGCAACACGAGTGATGAAATTAAAAAACCGACACTCGTGTTGAAGGAAACGGCCCAGTGCATCTGGACGCAAGCCGGGCTGGCGGCACGCAGTGTGACGGGGTGCTCGCACCAAAGAAGAAGAACTCTGGGGAAGAGCCCAAGCCTGCACTGACTCCAGAAAAGATTGGTGTTGTCGTAGGTGAGTTTACTAAATGAACAAAACGTTATGAAGTCTATAACATTTTATGATTCCATTTGCAGCTACCTTATCCCACTGGGCCACAAAGAAGAATGTAGATGAATCTCCAGCAGTGACAAACCTGACCAACATTTTAACAGAAAAAATTCAGGATTGTATCAAAGCGGAGAGGCGACTCCAGGCTTCACAAGAATAGACGCCGTCAGCCTTTGCTTGAGGCCATTTGAATAAACATAAAAAAGAATGCAGATACAGCGTTTAATTACTCTGAGTCCTAGACCCAGAAGCATGAGCTAGCGCCTAGTGCAACCAGCTGCAACTGGGATCCAACTGGTCCCGTCAGCTGGCCAGTTGCAACTGGGATCCAACTGGTCCCAGTCTAACTGGGACCCAACTGGTCCCAGCCTAACTGGTCCCAGTTGCAACTGGTCCCGGTTGTAACTGGGACCAGTTGGAACTGGGAATTGTCCCTTAAACCAGTTGAACTGGGACCAGTTGGATCCCAGTTAGAAATTTTCACCTGGGATAGTCACCAGAAATTTGACTATCGATAGTAAAAAGACTATCGATAGCACTATCGATAGTCGACTATAGAAAAACTATTGATAGTCAATTTATCGATAGTTTTGCATCACTCCATTTGTGTCCGTACCTGCCGTGTATGGCACATCGCCCACAACGCACGCAGATATGTAACAAACACGGCACCTCTAATGCCGCGTTCACACTTGCGAACCGGCGGCCAGATTCGCGAGAATTCTGACGCCCGGCGACGAAAGCAAGCAGAATTTCCGGAGGAGAGCAGCTAGTTATCTCTCGCCGCAAGCCAGTCAGAACGCACGGGGGAAGTGGCGCTTGCTGACGTCAGATCTCCGCTGACGAGCTGGCGACGAGACGTGCGCGGGCAAGGAGGAGGTTTGGGAGCTCTCGTCAGCTCTCGACTGTTCGAAAAACTGTGAGGCGCTCGCGCCGCGCGCTCCGCAGGCAGCAACAAATCTGAACAGCCCGATCTTGTTTCGGCGAGCGAATCAAGTCGGCGGAGAGTGCGTATTTCGCAAATGTGAACGAGCCATAAGGCATTTCTCTTTTCTTCGTCCGGCGGAGGGAGCGAGTGCTTTACGCGGAGGACAGTTTTTGGTGATCGTCGCTCCAAACGCCCGCAGCCTTATGGCACAACCGATTTTCCGAACCTCGTCTCTGCTGCCAAGCGTACATTTCCTTCTCCTCAAACTTGAATTGTCCAATTCCCAAATGCACTCTTGCCGGTTCTCAACTTTACCCGTACGAAAATGTCGGATACAGGCCGGAATGAAAAATGCCGGTTCCGCCTAGACCCAAAATTGGGGCACCAGTTTGTATCCAGCCTGGAACCGCGCAGTTCCAGCCCCAATTTTAGACCCAGGCGGTGCACCGCCGAATTCCCGCTGCGCTCACCACTGGACTCTACAAAAGTATTTCACGCGATGCCCTTAGCCGTTACTAGCGAGAGATTGTCGCGATTTCAGACCCAGTCCGCCTGGGTCAGAAATTGCGACGATCTGTCGTTTGCAACGGCTAAGGCCATAGCACGAAATTCTTTTGTAGAGTCCAGTGGTGAGCGCAACAGTATTTCTGGCGGCGCACACGGTCGTCCAGGCGTCGTCACCAAACACGGTGCACGGAACACACACACAGCACGCACAAGCACAGTATCCAGTGTTGAGTGCATCGGGAAGTTCCGGCGGGCAAGCAGTATCCGAGTTGTCCAAGTATTGTCACCAAGCACACCAGCGCCAAGCGCATCCAGACGCCGAGCCAAAGTGCAACGGGTCGGCAGCTTCACACTATATAAAGATTCAAAGCCGAGGTAGGTGGGTATCCATCCGGGGCAACGATGGAGCGCGTCAGTATCCGTGCGCCCGCAGCGCGAACGTCGCCGCCGGGCGAGCGTCGACCGACAGTCCGAAGAGAGCGAAGAACAACCCAAACCGCCCAAACTCTCGGAGCGCTGCCGCCGACTGCAGCAGAGGGGTTTGGTTTTGGGGTTTTTTTGAGCGCAGCAGCATCGGGGCTATAGTGCGCCAGACACATTGTATAAAAGATACCTACAATTTTTAAAGACTGACTAGAGCCTCAAAGCAGACATTACTGGGAACTAGACTTATAATTTCCGCAAAATATTAATTTCTTCCAAAAAATTAAAAACTTGTGAGAATGGGACAAGAGGCTCATCGCCTAATAAAAGAGCCAAGTGAAATGGTACATGTTCCCGATAGAATATAGAGAAACAAGTTCGACGGTTCTCTTCAAAGTGTGGACAAACTATCAAAATGTGAAGTATACTTAATGGTTCAGAACAAAAGTCACAGATCGGTTCACTCTCCCTATGCAAGAGGTAGCTATGGGTAAGGTGAGTATGTCCTATTCTCAACCGGCATAAAACTATCTCATAAAAACGCTCTCGGTGTCTGGCACTGCGCCACTCACTCAGGATGGGCTTAATTAGATGAAGTTTGTTTTGCAGCTGGGAATCCCATTCCCTCTGCCAGACATATTTTATTTGCCTCTTTAGTGCTACTCGGTAATCAGTAGCAGGGATGCTGTTATAGTCAACTGTCCTATCTACACACGCAGAAGCTGCACGGTCAGCTAGCTCGTTGCCATCAATGCCAATATGGCTAGGGACCCAGCAGAATTCTATCTCTATTTTCTTTGCTAGTGCTTGTGTTAGTGCATTACAAAGTTGCACAAGCAGAGGGTGCTTCCAAGACGTTGGAGAGTTGAGTGCTTTCAGTGAGCTCAGAGAGTCGGAGAAAATGACAGACTTTCTATATCGATGTTTGACAATGTGGTCAACTGCCGTTATAAGACCATAAAGCTCGGCAGTAAAAATTGAGGCATTTTTGTTTATCCTTTTTACAGACCTGTAGCCCTCGCCGATAGCGGCACAGCCAACGTAGTCTGTGCTTTTTGAACCATCAGTAAAGAAGTGCTTGTAGCCATTGTACGAGGTATACAGCTCTAGGAATTCTTGTCTGAGAACACTGGAGTCAACTGTATCTTTTTTGTGCTTGGTCAAAGAAAGATTACAACGAGTATTGGCAACTTTCCAAGGTGCAGTTCTTTGTTGAATTTCAAGGACAGGAGAAAGAGCATCAAAATTGTATTGTTCCGTAGATATTTTAACACGTAGTGCAAAGGGAGGGGTTACAGATGGTTTGTGCTGAAATAAGCGCTCATAGTTTATGTTTTTAATTACTTCATAAGCAGGATTTTGTGGAAAGGAACGGAGTCTTAGAAAGTACTGAACAGCGAGAAAAAGTCTACGTCTCTCGAGTGAGCACTCATGCGATTCAGCGTACAGGCTAAGTACCGGCGACGTACGGAATGCCCCCGTTGCCAAACGGATCCCCTGGTGGTGAATGGGATCAAGCATTTTGAGGGTGGATGGTTTCGCAGATCCGTAGACAATGCTTCCATAATCCAAGGTAGAGCGCACTACAGCCCTGTAAATCCGTAAAAGACATACCCTGTCCGCGCCCCAGGTGCGATGTGAAAGAACTTTTAGAATGTTTAGTTTCTGCTGGCATTTCAGCTTCAGTGCCTTAATATGGGGGCCGAAAGTCAGCTTGCTGTCAAACGTCACACCGAGGAATCTGTGTTCCGGTCGGACGGGGAGGGGTGTGCCATTTATATGAAGCGATGGTTCGGGAAACATTCCCCTTCTCCGGGAGAAACAAACAGCCTCGGTCTTTTCAGCAGAAAACTTGAAACCATTCTCATCAGCCCATTTACTCATTTTATTAATGGTTACTTGGATTTGGCGCTCACAGATAGCTAAATTACATGACGAAAAGCAGACCTGGACGTCATCAACATAAAGCGAGTAGGAGACCGAAGGTGGTATTGCTCGGGACAGGGAGTCGATTTTGATAAGAAAGAGGGTAACGCTCAGGACACATCCTTGTGGGACTCCATTCTCCTGGATGAAACATGACGAAAGGGTTGTTCCCAATCGCACCTGAAAGGTGCGATCCTGCAAAAAGTCTGCAATGCAATTAAACATATTCCCACCTATATTCAGCTTGATAAGGTCTTGAAGGATACCGTACCGCCAAGTGGTATCGTAAGCCTTTTCAAGGTCAAAAAATACTGAAAGGCAAAACTGCTTGTTTATAAAGGCCTCTCGGATGGCCGTTTCCAATCGTACGAGGTGGTCGGCAGTGGACCTGGCAGCACGAAAGCCACACTGTAAATTGCTTATAAGGGAGTTCCGTTCCAGAATGAAGATGAGCCTATTGTTAACCAGCCGCTCAAATGTCTTACCCAGGCAGCTAGTCAGGGCTATAGGCCTGTAGCTGGAGGCTTTACTTCTGTCTTTTCCTGGTTTGAAGATAGGGATGACAATAGCCCTTTTCCACACGCTCGGCAGCTTCCCCTCTGCCCACACTCTGTTGAAGAACTGGAGGAGAGTGACAAGGAATGTTTCGGGTAGGTGAGAGATCATAGTGTAATGAATGTCGTCAACCCCAGGGGATGTGGTTTTTGCTAAGGCAATAACTCGATGCAGCTCAGAGAGAGTAAAAGGCCGGTCATATTCTTCGGCACAGCTATCAGATCGGCGGATTGGGACCTTCTCAGCTTTGGTTTTAAAGCGTAAAAAGTTTTCAGTATAATTCCCCGAGCTGGAGACCTGCGCAAAATGTCTACCCAGTGCATCGGCCTGTTCCTGCAAAGTTGAAAACGCCTCTCCATCGTCGGCTGACAGCAGGGGTATTGAAAAGTGGGAGTAATCACCATCCATTCGCCTTACCCTGTCCCACACAATCTTGGCTGGAGCAAACCTATTAATCGAAGAAGCATACGAGTGAAAGGAACGCCGTT
The DNA here is from genome assembly GCA_037355805.1 of Ixodes ricinus. Lineage (NCBI taxonomy): Eukaryota > Metazoa > Arthropoda > Arachnida > Ixodida > Ixodidae > Ixodes > Ixodes ricinus. Next base: position 17,384 of record JAZHYW010019819.1, on the reverse strand, counting down.
TCGCTTGTCTCCTGACACGGCGGGCTTCTGCTCGCAGGCGCTTGAATGCTAGAAGGTTGGTGGGGGTGGGATACCGCCGATACTTTGCCCAAGCGCAATTCTGGCGATTTCTTGACTTTCGGCACTCGCTATCCCACCAAGGTTTTGGACGCTTGGGTAGCTTACCCGATGTTTGTGGGATAGCAGCACGAGCTGCGTCAACAATGGCAGTAGTGATGATATCATTTTCTTCATCAATAGAGTGTGCTACAGGCAGGACGGACGATGTTACACATTCCCGGAAAAGTTCCCAGTTTGCTCTAGAAAGTTTCCACCGAGGGGGAGAGCAGGGAAGAATAGGTGGGGGCTCTATGGGAATAAGACGGATAGGGAAGTGGTCGCTGCCACGTGGGTTGTTCAGGACAGTCCAAGTAAAATTTGTGAGCATGGATGAAGAAACAATAGATAGGTCAATGCAGGAAAACGATTGGTGAGTCGAGCTGAAATATGTGGCTTCACCAGTATTTAGGAGACTGGCAGCTCTTCGGGAGAGAAACCTTTCTACAACAGATCCTCGGCTGTCGACCCGTTGGCTTCCCCAGAGCGGATTGTGGGCATTAAAATCTCCTAGGAGAACATAGGGTTCTGGAAGCTGGTCTGCAAGGTGTTCAAGATCGGACAGCGTCAGGGAAGATGAAGGGGGTACGTAGAGGGAGCATACGCTAATGAGGCGATCTAACATCAACCGTACTGCAACAGCCTCCAGAGAAGTGTTCAAAGAGATTTCAACAGCTGGCACCGTGCCGTCCACGACAATGGCAACTCCTCCGGAACTGCCAGACGTTGTTATGCGATCTTTGCGAAAGACTTGAAATGATCGCAAAAAATTATTGTTCGACGGTCCCAAATACGTCTCCTGGAGACAAACTGCAGAGGGCGTGTACTCCTGAAGCAAGGAGTGAACGTCATCCAGGTTGTGAAAAAGTCCTCTGCAATTCCACTGTAAAAAGCCTCCCGCCATAAAATGTGTGAAGCTAAAAGGTCGTTAAAATGTGGACATAATTTCGGAGAACCACTAAAAATAAATAATAAAATTAATATTAAAAAGCCAGGTTATTCTAGCCTCAAAATATTTATCGCAATGCAATACACATAAAAAAGTAGACAATGTGAAATTGGAGAGCTCCAAAATTAAAATATATGGGGTATGTACATGAGGAAAAATGCATGGGGTAAAATTAAACGCCTTGGGTAGTGAGTTCATTTAGGAGGCTTAACGGGCGTTTTTGTTTTGTGCTTGGCTTTTGGGGTCTGCCAGTCCGTGTCTTCGAGGTCAGACAGGTTTGTGGACGGATCAGCAGCCTCAGCTGCTGCTTCCATCTCCCGAGTTTTGCAGGCAGGCTTGCCTGCAGGCTTCGATTGATCGGGTATTCGAGAGGGCAGTTGCCGCTCTCGGCCCGATCCACAGGGTGGAGTGGAGGAGGAGCTGGGCAAATTGTCCTGCTCCATCGGTTCCACTCCATTGGAGCCAGGGGCGGTGCGAGAGTCACGCCGCTCCCTAGAAGAAGAGCCCTTCTCAAGCGAGTTGGGGCGAGAGCTTCGCTCCTTCTCCCTCGAGGAGAGCCCAGGAGAGACAGTGGGCACGGCTGCCGCCGTCCCACTCTGTGAGGGGCAGCGTGCGTGCTCCCTCGGGGTGTCTGAGGGGGCTGCTGCCTGTGTTCTGGGGTTGGGGCCTTGAGGGTCATTGCCAGCATCTCCGGGGAGACCTGGGTGGCCCTCGACTCCGAGCGTGGTGCAGGGCCCCTGCGCACCACCTCGGCATAGCCTCCCTTTGAGAGGAACGACAACCTTTTCTTAGCCTCTGGGTACGAGATATTTTCCTTGGCTTTTAGAGAAAGAATTTCTTTTTCTTGTTTCCACAGAGGACAAGTGCGGGAGTAGGCTGGGTGTGGTCCAGTGCAGTTACTGCAGCGGGCCACCGCGTCGCAGATGTCAGCGACATGATCCTGACCTCCGCACTTAGCACAGGTCTCTCTTCCTCTGCAACTCCGTGATCCATGGCCAAATCGTTGGCAGCGGAAACAACGTTGCGGGTTGGGGATGTAGGGACGAATGCGGCAATTCAGGTAACCTGCTTTTACTGTTGCGGGGAGGGAATGTTTCTCGAAGGTCAGGATGACGTGTCTTGATGGAGTTTCTTTGCCATCTTTACGGAACATAATACGTTTTGCAGCGACAACGCCGGCGCCTTTTAGTCCTTCAAGGAGTTCCTCTTCACTTGCTTCCAGAAGGTCGTCCTCGGAGAGGACTCCACGGATGCAGTTGAGTGTGCGGTGAGGACTCACCGACACTTTCACATCGACGATGTTTGTGAGCCTGCGCAATGCTTCGCTATGGAGTTTTGTATTGACCTCAACGAGGAGGTCTCCAGAGTGCAGTTTCTTGGCCTTATAAGAGAACCCGATAAGATGTTCTAAGACCTTCGACACAACAAAAGGCGATATCTTTGCAACGGGTCTTTGTTCATCTAAAGAGTGAACAACAAAGAACTTGGTGAAGTTTTCCACAGGAGGGTCTTTTTCTATGGTTTTGTGCTCAAGGCAGCGCCTTTTCCAGGGCTGTCGTGAGCTGGGTTTAGGAGGAGGGGCAGCCATAAGAGGCGGAGAGTGTTCAGAACCTGTGGTGTGCCGCCCACCACGGAGCCCAACAAGGGAATAGTTAACGGACCATAACAAAAAGGGCTTTGCTGGAACCGTTAAACTATTAGCACTGCCCAGGAACTATAACCAAGTGTGGTTTAGGACAAGGGGTCTGTCGCCACCCAAGGTTAGCCCTTGCCGCCAAAGAAGTTGAAAAGGAAAGAAGAGAAATGAGAAGAGTGAAAAGAAGGAGAAGACAAGGGTGAAAGAAGGGAGGGGATAGTAGAAGTGGCGACTAGACTGAATCATCCTGGCCGGGCCATACCAGGACTCCCGTCTATGAGAAGCGGGGGCCGAAGTGGTGTATTGCCTCGCCCGGGGGCCCCGAAGGGTCCAAACCTACCCCGGGCTCGGCTCAACCACCAGGATGCCCTTTTCCCCAGACACGGGAAAGCCACGCACAGCCATACGTGGGCGGGCGAACCCGCATGGCTCGGGGTCCGTGGAGACGCCACTCTCCAAACACCTGCTTTCACAGGTGCCCCCTGCGGGGCGACTGCAACAGAGAAACCCAGGTGCGTGTGTGGAGAACGCCCGCTCGCAGCGTCTGCGTAGCGAATGCGCCTGTCCCTAACACATGACCTGCGAGAGACCGCGGAAGTTTCCCGCCGACCCCTTCCCCCCCTTCCCTCCCCTCCTCCAGTCACGCATGTGCGCGCCCACTGGCTGGGAGCAGACCCTACTGGAACAAGGGGGGCGGATCGGATCCACTCATCACCGTGCGATTCCAGTGCGTTGCATCACTGGATCCGACTGGTTACACCCAGAATCACGCGGATCGGAACTGTCCACAAGTTTAGAACCGCATGGATGCGAACTGAAACCGCTCTGATCTGACATTTTCATATAGGTAGGCCCATTTGCTCTCCCTACCCTTTTCTTTCAATCCAATTACCGGTCTTGCCTCTCGTCACCCACTTGTTTTTCCTCATTGGTCTGCTTCTCGGGTCCTGTTACTTCAGAAAGAGTATTCGCTCGAAACGTCTCTGTCTCAGTCTCAAGAAAAAAGAAATAGATATAACAGGCTTTCCATGTGCCAGCCAAGGCCTTTCCATTGTTCTCTCCACAACAGAGAGGGAGCTCTAAGAACACCAAACGCCACGCTCTGTGCCTAGTCACAAGTGGGAGAGGATAATCAGCAGCTATGCAGGCTGTGCCACTGTTCCCTTTTTGCGCGACGTCACGGGAGCGGGAAGCAGGCATTCACTGGTTCCAGAATGGATTGGATCATGCTGGCTGTTTGACTATTAAAATGAATCTTAAAATTAAAATTTTAGTATTTTACATTAAGTAACCAAAACAACAAAACAACAACATAGGCGTTCAGAATCATTGATATGATCATTCTTTTTGTGTCAGTTTTGAAGCTAGCATCACAAAGAGAGGTTAGAAGATTGATGGAAAACAAAAGAAAAAACTGAGGGACGTTGAAATGCAGATAAAATTGATTAGCAACTATAGCAATTACCATATCTGTTTATGTGAGAAAAAGTAACCTGTGCAAAAAAAATTATTATTATTATTATCTGCCACTCTAGCCATTCATAAGCGAGCTTCCTTTGTTGCTTCACCAGCATGGTCCCTAATTTCCATTTCTGCTGTCCTTAATCATCGGTGCAATGTTGAGGTGCATTGGATATTTCGAGAGCTTCTGCTGATCTCTAAACATTGCACCAGACTACACATTGGAGAGTGTCAAAAATGTGTTTCTGCTCATGTTCCCAGAACTGAAGACCATGGAGAGGTTGCTCATCCAGGTATGTCAGAAGCGGGAATTAATTATACGGCGTGGAAGTGTATCAAATGTGTATTTTGCGCATAGGAACGTTAGTAAGAGCTATTGAAAAAATGCAAATGCATGAAAGGGGAATGCAAATCAACTGGCAACCAGTGGCGTCACTAGGGTCAGCGACACCCGGGGCGGCAGCCCGTGGCGATACCCCCAGAGCCCTGCATCCGGGGCTTTCCGCCCCCCCCCTCCCTTTGTGACGCTACTGCTGGAAACATAAAGAATGCGTAGAGACAAAGCCGCCTGTATAGACCTTTCCATTTAGCGCTCTCAGGGCGGGGCCATTTTGTCAGACCGCAAAGCCCTCTCCACACATCCGAGAACTTCAGCAAGTTCGGCGGGGTAAAACGAGAGAAAGGGCACGCGCCCGACTCCGCTAGCAGACAACAAACCGGGAGGTTGCCGTTCTCCATCTTTGGGCTGTACCGGCGGGCTGTACCGAATATCGAACTCTCGCTCGTGGCTGCCGTTTTAAAGTGGTTCGCGTTCTCAGAATATTTATGGCTACTCCAAAATCAGCCATTAGCGCTTCGTTGTTTTATTTCCATAAATGATCAACTAGCGTATCTTTGTTCCGTTACTTCAATAGCAGTGGAGTTAACCGGCACCTCAACCACTGCCTGTATTGCGCCAGGAGAGCATGTTTTTATTTATTATTCCAAATTTCCACTCATTGTCACTAAAAGCCTGCACCAGTACGAACTTCGTATAGTAAAATAGCTACAGCAACCGGATTTACTTTTCGCTGGATCGGCCGGCACTCTGACACAGTTTTTCCATTTTTTTTTATTTGCACGTAGGTAACATCGCAAGTAGACTCCGTTAGTGTTTTTATTGAGTATAGCATTACACGATAACTTGCATATCAAAATCCGCGCATCTGCGCTTGAAGTTTCCAAAATGACGCGATTTTAAACCGAGTTCAAACGCCAGCCGGATGCAGGGTACAGCCCACTCGGCGGAGCAGACGACACGCGGGGTGAGAGGGAGGGCATATTTTCTCTCTCCGCTCTTCCTAGTGCCCGCAATGGCCCACACCAGGTGTGGGCACTGCGCGTGCGCAGAAACTGAATTCGCATGAAGTGAAACGTCTGCGCATGCGCCATGCCGTCGACAGCGCCACCGCAGCTCCGTGACGTCAGGGCCGCGTGCCAACACGCGGCCCTGACGGCCAAGAAGCGCGCCTCGAGGCCGTCGTGTTTCACCCTTTCCCTCATTCGCCCCCGCCTCTCCTATCGCCCGTGTCAGCCGCGAGACGGCGTCACGCACGTTGGGATCGGCGTCGTTCGGCAGCGGTGTGTGTGGGGCTCCGTGTGTGGAGCTTCCAACACCTCAGTCGAAGACCTGCTCCATAATTGTACGCGTAATGCGCATCCAACAGAAGCTTCAATACAACAAGCAACAAGACGCATTCGTGGATTATACTGACATGAGCCTGGCTGAAGAGGCAGACACTGAACCAGTACTTGCAAATTCGTTGCTCTGCTTTTTCATCAATGGACTTGCTTCTTCATGTCGTATTCCAGTGGAATACTTCACCAATGGTTTGAACGGAAGCCAACTGTCAAAACTGCTGGTTTGTGTCACGAGGAAAGTGGAATCAACTGGATTCAGGGTCATACGTGTCGTGACTGACAATCATAAGGTTAATGTCAGTGCCATGAAGATCCTGTGTGGTGGCATCCTCACATACAGGATAGAAAACCCATGTGACCAGCAAAGGTTACTCTTCTTGAGCTTCGATTATTGTCATGTAGTGAAGAACCTCAGGTCCCAGTTCTTAGCCCGTAACATTAAGAAAGATGGGAAGGTTTCCTCTTCCCACTTAAAAAAACTCTACGAGTTGCAGAAGAAGTGGCTGGTGAAGCATGTGAGATTCCTCAGCCGTAAGCATGTCTATCCAAATAACATAGAGAAAATGAATGTGCAAAGGGCAATTCAAATACTCTCTCCTGACGTAACATCTGCACTGAGTTACATCAAAAACCAAGCAGGGAACTGCTCGGATGCATTGTTTGCCAGTGCTGGGCCATCAATACCGTTCATGGAGAACGTCTACGGCTGGTTCACTCTACATAACACAAGCAACAAGACACAGCACATTTATCAGAACTTCCCGGACACGAGGCACTATGATGACCCTAAAGATTCTCGCCTCGAGTGGTTGGAGACAACTTTGATGTTGTACCTAGAGGACCTCAAGAATGGAGCAAGCCATCCGCAGCAGTTTCTCACCAAAGAAACTCATGAGGCTCTATTGTTGACTACATACTCAACTGTGGCGTGCATCCGACATCTCGTGACTAAGAGAAGTTCTTTGTTCTCACGAGGAAGTTCAGCGCTGACCCTGTTGAGTCACTCTTCGGTACACTGCAACGAGCAGTAGGATGCAATGACCAGCTGGAGTCTGATCAACGCTGTCTGGATTAGAGAAAAATTTGAAAACAGGAATTGCAGCGGTGTCACAGGAAAGTAACGTGGCACACAGAGATGGCCCCGCTCACCTGCACACACTTCAAGCTGTACAGCCACAACCAGCCAATGAGCCACTGCAGCTCCCAAGCTGTACAGCCACAACCAGCCAATGAGCCACTGCAGCTCTCGAGAGATGCCACTTCTGTGCTGGGGCGACTCAAAGCATCAGAAGTGTGTCAGCGCCTACCTACTTTCCAGGTGTCGGCAACAGTTTATGTCGGGGGCTATGTAGCGTGCATAGTTGCCGAGAAAATGGCCTGCGAGAACTGCTGCGCCATCACCACGAAGCCGATGAGCAATCAACCCATGCAGAAACTTACTCGATACCAGGACCGTGGTACGCTAATGTATCCTTCTGACGACCTCATGCATGTGCTCGATACATTGAGAGAGTTTGTAGAAACCGTGCTGAAAGACAGCCCCAAGCTACCCAAGCCCATGACAATGCTTCTGAGCTACACCGTGCCAGCTCTGTGCACATCTCCGCTGCTTAGGTGCCGAACTGCACAGCTGGTCTGTACGAAATTTATCCGTCCCCTGCTCGTGAACTACGCATTCCTGCCAGGGGCAGATCCAAGGGGGAAGGGGCGACGGGGCGGCCGCCCCCCTCCCCCCTTCTCGGAGGGCAATTTGATATGGGTGGCCCCCTCGGTGCACACGGAAGAATGGGAGAATAGTATCCTTACAAATTTTCCGCCCCCCCCCCTCAAAAAAATAAAAAACGGAGTTCTGGATTTGCCTGATTCCTGCAAACCGACAAGCATGATGTTTATAAGAGATTTGGCAAGAAGCCACTCTCCCGAAAATATGCAAAGCTGTGAGAGCAGCTACTTCGAAGTGTCTCACCCATTGAAAACATACTGCTCGAGCCAATAAATATAAATATTGCATTTACTGCAAACAAGTATTAAAAGTGCTATCGCAAGGGCTGCATGCTTTCACTTTTTAACTTCAAATTCTATTACTTGACGGCACCCGAAGATAGCGGCACGATTCAACTTCGTTCCGTTCAGGCTTATTTTTGCGGTTGTAAAAATGCAGAGCTCACACAAGAGCCTTGCTCAGAACTAAACGGAAAGAACCCGGCAAGAAAGGATGCTGTGGGGTCATTCCATGTCAAACGTCCCAGGCGTTGTGCTCGACCCCTTCTGATTTCTAAAAAAAAAATCATGGCCTTTTGCCGCAATGTCAGCAGCCATGCCCTAAAATATTTTTGGCGAAAATTTTTTTTTGATGATGTGAGCGCGGTTTTAACTTTTAGAAACAGCATGAAACTAGGCATCACTCAATTACTGATGAAAAATCAGCTTTTTAGTGAAACACCTAACACTATTTTTTCTTAAATTTGCATGGCTTTCGACTTACAACGGTTGGGCTCGTGAAGTTTTGTTTAATTTAAATATTTAAAAAAAACTAAAAAAGCATTAAAAATTTTAATGTTTTGCTATTTTATTAAAAAAATATCTAATTGCTGCCCTGCAGGTATATAATCTATAAAAAAATGTTTAAAAGCGCTCAAATATCTCGCAGTAAACAAAAATCCTGAAGTTGCCAAAAAGTGTGTTTTGACGCATAAACCCCGTTTATTTCACCCTGAGGTGGTCCAAGTAAAAATACCAAATATGGTGGGTTTGGAAGAACAATCGATAATCTTTTTATTCTGAAAGATTATTTAGAGTAATTTTAGTTTAAAGCGAGAAAACAATTTTTGAAGTTGAACTCTCGCACCACAATTCGGCGTCGCCTCTTAACTCCTCTTCGCCACACAGCACGCCACTTGCGACGATAGCTAACACGATTAGGCCCAGAGAAAGAACGGAGTTTTCTGCCGCTTCCCCTTGTCCGTCTTTCCGGCTGCAAGGGAAGAAACGGCGGGTATCGTGTAATAATCGGAGGTGCCGCCAGCGCGTAGCAATAGAAAACTCGTTGTGCCCTTTGTAACCGAGGGAGGCTCGAAACGCGATGCCTAAACTACGGGCGGCATCAAGTGACCAGGACTTCTCCGTGCCATGCCAAAGGTCCCACAGCCACCTCCGATTCCTAAAATAAAATTGAGGGCTCTTCACCGTAACGTTTCTGCTGCCTCTCTAACATATTTTTTGTCGAAAAACAAATTTCATGGGGTGATGGCGGTTTGAACTAGTAAAAGGGGGTAGAACTACGAGTCATTCAATATTTGATGAAAAGTAAGATTTTTTACGGAACACTGGAATATTTTTGCCTAAACTCCCTACGGTATTTGGATTGCTAGGTAATAAGGATCATGGTCATGAAGTTTGGTATGCTCGAAGCAGTTTTAAAAAATAAAGAATATATGAGCACTTTAGCATATTTTTAGTTTCGTTACAAACTAAGGCTTTGCTGCATGCGACTGTAAATACTCTTATTGACAGCCCTGTAGGTATACTGTACACCAAAAAGGTTTCAGCCGTGCAAAGAAAAAGACTAAATTTGTGCAAAATTTCGTTTTGCCATTTAAAGAGCCGTGAATTCTGCCTTGAGGTGGCCCAAAGAAAAATACCTAACGTGGTGACTTCTACAAAAGAGTTTATTTCCTTTTGTTCTTGAAAGTTTAATTAAAGTAATTTTGTTCTAAAGAGGAAAAAAATGGCGGTGGCTTAGCTCGGCTATGCCAGGATATACGTAAGCGTGTGCTTTTGCGCACAAAACGCGATCAAGCAGCTCCGGTGCAGCGTCAGACTTGGCTACTGCACAACGGAGGCACACGGCTGGGCACGCGGCGGCGCTGCGTCTGCCGCGACTGTGACGTCACTCCTCTGAAATGCGAAGACCGGCGAGCGCGCGCGGTGGCGGCTCCGGCACGCCAGCTGGGCGCCGTGCGGCGTCACTGCTCCTCGCGCTTGCGCGGATTGCGAGCTCGCACGGTGGCAGCGGAGCCCGCGGCGACGCGGCAGCTCCGCCCCGCCAGCTGTGCGCCGTGCGGCGCTCACTGCTCCTCGCGCTTGTGCAGCACGGAGTACGGCTCATTATGAGAGCCACGCGAAACTGCGCTACAAAAACATTTTGAAGTTGAGCTTTCACGGCACAACCTGGCGTCGTTCCTTGCGCCTCTTCTCTGCACAGCTTGCCACCGTCGAGCCCGGCAAAGCATGCGGCGGTGTCACGGTGTGCACACGCAGGTAGAAAGCAGGACCTCTAGTTGTCGGGTACATCTTGGTGGGAAGAGGCTTTTTTCTACTCTAGTTGCTTTATGGCTTTTCCTATTTTGACCGTTTTGCACGGCAGTGTCCTCCTGTGGACTTCCACTGTCTTGATATCAGCAAATGCTTAGCGCTGCCAGATAAGAGCATCCACTAGTAAGCTAGCTGTTTCTCATGTACAGATCGCAATCACTCTCTCTTCTCGACGTCAGGACAGATGTAGACAGCAACACAAAAGCCCCGTGAACGGGCAATCTCATGCGACGAGGCGATGTGGTGTTAACGAATGCGCGCATTGGAGGGCCTCGTTTGTGTTTAAATCGGCTTTGGAACGGAAAATTTTTGCGTCGCTGAATAGTTCCTCTTTTCATCGCAGTATGCGTGACAGCTAGATTTCGCGGCGATATTATAACGTTTCCCTTTAGGAGAAGTCCACGTCAACTGATGCCGCCCCGTATTAGGCATCGCGTTTCGAGCCGCCCTCGGGTAAAAAGGGCACAACGGGCCTGTTATTGCTACGTGCTGGCGGCACCTCCGATTGTCACACGATACCCGCCGTTTCTTCCCTTGCAGCCGGAAAGACGGACAAGGGAAGCTGCAGAAAACTCCGTTCTTTCTTTGGACCTAATCGTGTCAGCTATCGTCGCAAGCGGCGTGCTGTGCGGCGAAGCGTTAAGAAGCGCTGTGCGGCGTTAAAGGGGTTATGACACGAAAATTAAATGGATAGATTATTCTTGAAATAAAATGTTCATAGGCTACTTAGTATATACACCAAGTTATGCGATTTTTAGAGCTCTGGTAATTGCAATAATCAAGTTACAAATTTTTATCATTTTCATCTGTCGACCAGGCAACACTGCCCAAGTTCAGTCACACGTGATCATGAACAGCTCTCATTCTAGGCGCCCCCATGATCGCCCAAGCTCTCCCTCGCCGCGGTACATTCAAAACCGCTCACGCAACTCGGCAACCCGAATGCTATACTCGCTCTTGCCCCCAACCCGTTGACCTTCCACCCTGCATGCGTCTGCGAGATATTCCCGGACGACGGTAACCACGGCGAGTTCGTCCGTAACTCGCCGTCGCTAAAGCTGGTCTCCCGCGGGTCGCAGTCAAAATTAACAACTTCCAACATATCTTGATAGCAATCACTGCCATCGCTGCTGCGATTAATGACGAACACTTTGACAAGGCGAGCGATGCCGTAGACCTAATCGTCTCGAACCGCATGTTCGCAGCGCGGAAGGTAAACGAGAAAGCTGCAGCTCGAGACGCCAAGAGAGCCAAGTATGTGAGTGCGTGCAAGGGGACACCGCGCGAGAGGCTGGCTACGTAGCGTGCCTTCAGCTGCGCCCGGATCTGCCATTGATCTGCCCTCCGAGGGACCCGCATATAAATCGATTTATCCACGAAACTAATAGCGCATTTTCAGAATGTGGGTCCAAGCAGTATAGTTATTTCAAATTTCATTTTTGGCGTGTCATAACCCCTTTAAGAAGCGACGCCGGGTTGTGCTGCGAGACTTCAACTTCAAAAATTGTTTTCTCACTTTAAACAAAAATACTCTCATTAAACTTTCAGAATCAAAAAAATTATTGATTGTTCTTCCAAACCCACCATATTTTGTATTTTTGCTTGGACCACCTCAGGTCGAATAAACGGCTGTTTATGCGTCAAAAGTTTCAAAACACACTTTTTGGCAACTTCAGGATTGTCGTTTACTGCGAGATATTTAATTGAGCGGTTTTAAACATTTTATAGATTATATATCTGCAGGGCAGCCGGTAAAAAGTTCTATCAGGTCCTGGGAGCAATTAGATATTTTTTAATAAAATAGGCAAGAATGTTCAAATGTTCAAAGCTTTTTAGTTTCTTAAAAAGATATTTAAATTAAAACAACTCTTTACAAGCACAACCACATTGTAAGTCGAAAGCCGTGCAAATTTAAGAAAAATATTGTTGGGTGTTTCACTAAAAAGCTGATTTTTCATCAATTATTGAGTGATGCCTAGTTTCACGCTGTATTTAAAGTTAAAACCGCGCTCACGTCATCAAAAACATTTTTTCGCCAAAAATATTTCAGGGCATGGCTATAAACATTAAGGCAAAAGGCCATGAATTTTTTTTTTTTTAGAAATCGGAAGGGGTTGAGCGTCAACGTCTGGGACGTTTGACATGGAATGACCCTGTGCTAAATTACCTAAGCTTTTAGGTGCATGCAGGGACTGTAGGTACGCGCGCAGCACATGCTGACGTCAGCAGCAGTAATTTTTTAAAGAAAAGGTCTAGATGAAATACAATGTTGCACGCGCGTTTGTTGGCACTTTATTTTTTTTATTTACTTTGAATCTTTCCTAGACGCGAGAGAGCGCGTTTGTCTATGCTAGATCGCAAACTCAATCTTAAAGTTAACTCAATCGGTCGCTGATTGACTGACCTTTTGGTCATGTGATGTGACGTTGCGATTGAGTTTTTCCTAAGGATTCCGACGGAGTTCGAGCTATGCGGGTGAAATAGTAAAGTTAGCGGTGACGTCAAATTGTCGTCAAGATTCAGTTTGGCGATTGAGATAACTTTGTAGTTGTCAGGCAGCCGGAGTTGCCAAAGTCAATGAAGATGGCAACGCTCACGCTCGCAGACGGGGGAGTCAGGGACGTGATCGGGGAATACTGCCCGACACTCGCTGGCTCTGGAAGCTTTGGCAGTGTCGCGAGGGGCCCCATGTGCTGACAGCCGAGCAGCAAGCCCCCTCAGCTTCTGCATTGCTGGAGGCACATTTTGGTGCGGCGAAGACATCGCCGTGCATCGGTGCGCTGTGAGTTGCATTCTGTTGGATGTTACAGAGGCGATAATCGATCACCTGGGGTTCAAGGTGGGTGGGCTTCGCGCGAAAAGAAGACTGAGAGACGACAACCAAGAAGTTCAGTGATGCGAATACAGCCATGCGCTCGGTAAATGAATGAATGAAATTGGGTTTTTTGGCGCATCAGCAACAAAGGCCATAGTGCGCCAGAACTATGATAAAAGAAATAGAAAGGACAAGTAGATAACAGAGTCAGCTCTCATAAAGGAGCACAAAATTTAGAGACGGTATATAAGGCCAATATCCTTCAAGAACTCATGAACATGTGTATGTGGTACGAGAGGTTCTTCCCCAAGCAAAAGCATCAGATGAAATGGAACATGCTCATGGTAAAACAATGCAAAATGTTTGTGACGTTCACACTCATATTTTGGGCAGACTAAGAGAATATGTAGAATAGTTAGGGTTCAGAGCAAGAATCGCACTCAGGTGCCTCTTCCCCCTTAGAAGATGTCCATGGGTGAGATGCGTATGTCCAATCCGCAATCGACACAAAACAACCTCGTAAAAACGCTCACGATGCCTGCAACTTTTCCATTCAGTTAGAGTGCTTTTGACGGCGTGAAGTTTATTGTGAGTGTCAGTGTCCCATTCCTCTTGCCAGTTCTTAGTAATCTGCCTTCGTAATTTTGCTCTATAATCAGCAGCTGGTATCGCAAAAATGTCAACACTGCGATCAGCCGAAGTTGCGGCAGCCCGATCGGCCTTTTCATTACCTGCTATGCCCATGTGGCTGGGTACCCAGCAGAACTCAATGGCTAGTTTCCGCTCTAGTGCTTTAAGCACTCGTCGGTGTAAATCTGTTACAAGAGGGTTCTTTTTCCTTCCCGCGGATTTAAGGGCTCTTATTGCACTAAGCGAGTCGGAGAAAACTACCGTTTTAGGGAATTTATGCTTCAAAATGTGCTCAACTGCCATTATTAAACCATAGAGCTCGGCTGTGAACACTGTGGCATCTCTATTTATTCTTCGAGCACACTGAATGGACTCCGAAACAAAAGCACATCCGACGTAATCTGCAGTCTTTGTGCCATCTGTAAACAAACTACGGTAATTTTCATAACTGGCATGCATTTCAAGAAATTCTTGTCTTATGACATCTGCAGACACTACTTTCTTGTTATATTTGGTCAAGGAGAGATTGCAGTTTATATCATTGTTCTTCCAAGGGGCCAGTGGTTGCTGGAGTTCAACAAAAGGACCAGGTGCTTCAAAGCTATGTTGTTCAGTCAGTGTTTTTATGCGTAAAGCAAAAGGTTTTGTGATAGATGGTCTATTCTGAAAGGTGCGTTCATGTTGTATATTTTGTATGATAGAGTGGACAGGATTGTTTGGCGAAGAGCGAATTCGTAAAGAGTACTGAACACTAAGAAACAGCCTGCGCCTCTCAAGAGACCATTCATTTGCTTCTGCATATAGACTAGGCACCGGTGATGTGCGAAATGCCCCCGTTGCAAGCCGAATACCCTGGTGGTGGATGGGGTCCAACATCTTGAGAGTTGTTGCTTTTGCTGACCCATACACGATACACCCATAGTCCAAAGTTGAGCGTACAACTGCTCTGTAAATGCGCAAAAGACAGACCCGATCTGCACCCCAGGACTTGTGCGAAAGAACTCTCATAATATTGAGCTTTTTCTGGCATCTCAGTCGGAGCGACTTAATATGTGAACCAAAAGTGAGCTTTTTATCAAAGGTGACGCCGAGAAACCTATGTTCGGCTCTAACTGGCAGCACTGCCCCTGCCAAATGCAGCGAGGGGTCCGGAAATAGCCTCTCTCTGGGAAAAACAGACAACAACAGTCTTTTCTGTCGAAAATGTGAACCCGTTTTGATCAGCCCACTTCGTCATTCTATTGATAGTCATCTGCAATTGGCGCTCGCAGATGGAGAGATTGCAAGACGCAAACGAGATCTGCACGTCGTCGACATATAACGAGTGCATAAGAACTTCAGATTGGGCGAGTTGGTTGTTCATGGTTGTCGACGTTTAGCGCACTCGAAAAACTGTTACTCAAGCATTCACACACCCAAAGAACACACCTCTCACACAGCGCTCACTAGCAACTTTGTATTTCGTGATTTTTCTTCGGCTTCTACTTCTACTTCAGTTTTAGACGATTTGCAAATAGAAAAAGACGAAATATGAGTAAAAATTCCCGTCTAACGCTTAAGCTAATTTGCGGCTAAATAATTAATCTCTTTCCGTGATAATGTTATCGACGGCGTACTAACACACTTGGCCTCTAGTCGTATGATGTTCTCGGCTTCGATGATTTCCCTTGTTAATTGGTTTACACTTTTGCCCAACACGGTGCTGTTGTTGAAATGTGCGACACACCCACAATCCCGACAGTGTATCCCCAAGTGGCCAGAGTTGGCGTTTACGATGTTGTTGCTGTGTTCTCGAAGGCGGTCATTTAGACATCGCCCAGTTTGTCCAACGTACTGTCTTCCGCAGGAAAAGGGGAAAGAATAGACAACTCCCTCCACGCAAGGCACAAAGTTGGTCCTATGCTTCTTGGAGCAGCCGATTGCAGGATTTGAGGGTGTGGTGACGTTTTTACAAAGGCTGGACAGTTTGTTGGGTGCTGAAAACACGATATCAACGTTGACTTTGTTAGCTGTTTTCTTAAGGCCGTGGGAAAAATTGTGGATGTACGGGACGATGACTGGTCTTCTTGTCCTGTCGCTGTGTGTTTGTTTGACGCAGTTCGCTACATGGACGATTTTTTAATTTTTTTAGCCATCGATGAAGCCAGTGGGTCAAGCTTGGTGGACAACGTCCTCTCGGCATTTAAAGACTGCATGAGTCCCCTAGAGATCACCCACGAGTTGCCAGTTGAAGGATCCTTAAGATTCTTGGATCTCCGACTGGTGGTGCTACCCCACCACGTCTGCTGGTTCTATGAACCCAGGGGTAAAAAACCACTCCTCCCTTTCAACTCCGCGCACTCAAAACTCGTGAAAAGAGGCATAGTGCGGTCATGCCTTAAGAGCTCAATCACAAAGTCGTGCTCACATTCCATACAAAAGAGTTTCGACGGGCAAATAGCGAGACTGAAGTCCGCAGGGTACCCTGCCTTCTTATTGGTGTCAGTGGTCGAAGCTATTCTTAAAGAAATGAAGCAAGCGAACTGCGTCAAACAAACACACAGCGACAGGACAAGAAGACCAGTCATCGTCCCGTACATCCACAATTTTTCCCACGGCCTTAAGAAAACAGCTAACAAAGTCAACGTTGATATCGTGTTTTCAGCACCCAACAAACTGTCCAGCCTTTGTAAAAACGTCACCACACCCTCAAATCCTGCAATCGGCTGCTCCAAGAAGCATAGGACCAACTTTGTGCCTTGCGTGGAGGGAGTTGTCTATTCTTTCCCCCTTTCCTGCGGAAGACAGTACGTTGGACAAACTGGGCGATGTCTAAATGACCGCCTTCGAGAACACAGCAACAACATCGTAAACGCCAACTCTGGCCACTTGGGGATACACTGTCGGGATTGTGGGTGTGTCGCACATTTCAACAACAGCACCGTGTTGGGCAAAAGTGTAAACCAATTAACAAGGGAAATCATCGAAGCCGAGAACATCATACGACTAGAGGCCAAGTGTGTTAGTACGCCGTCGATAACATTATCACGGAAAGAGATTAATTATTTAGCCGCAAATTAGCTTAAGCGTTAGACGGGAATTTTTTACTCATATTTCGTCTTTTTCTATTTGCAAATCGTCTAAAACTGAAGTAGAAGTAGAAGCCGAAGAAAAATCACGAAATACAAAGTTGCTAGTGAGCGCTGTGTGAGAGGTGTGTTCTTTGGGTGTGTGAATGCTTGAGTAACAGTTTTTCGAGTGCGCTAAACGTCGACAACCGAGTGCATAACATTTGGTGGTATCACCTGTGACAGAGAATTGATTTTCAAGAGAAATAATGTCACACTGAGAACACAGCCCTGGGGGACACCATTCTCCTGAACAAAAGGAGCAGAAAGTGTAGTTCCTAAACGCACTTGGAAGGTTCTATCTTTTAAAAAGTTGGCAATGCAGTTGAACATTCTTCCCCAAATACCAACATGCACGAGATCCTGTAAAATGCCATACCACCATGTGGTATCGTAAGCTTTTTTCAAGATCAAAAAACACAGAAAGGTAAAACTGTCTGTTAACAAAAGCTTCTCTGATACCAGTTTCAAGGCGGACAAGGTCATCAGTTGTAGACCTTGAAGCACCAAAACCACATTGAAAACGACTTGGTTGGTTGGTTGATTTGGTGTTTGTGGCGCAAAAGCTACTAAGGCCATAGAGCGCCAAAAACAAGACTATTGCTGGAAAAGGTTTAGAGAGAAGAAAGAGGCTTTAGTAGCCAGTGATTAGATAAAAGATGGTAATGGGGTACCAAACGGTAAAAAAGTGATGGG
>JAZHYW010019815.1:0-20486 GCA_037355805.1 Ixodes ricinus | reverse complement strand
ACTTTCGCAGAAAAAGGAATTGACCTTTAAGAAAGGCCTACAACTTTGCACCGCTAGCAGAGAACGCTATAGAAGATTAAAGAAGGTAACGCCAGACTTCAAAGATGTGCACAAGGCGAGGACAAGTAGACTGCCAGTCACGAAAATCAAGATCAACCCAAGAATAATCGCAACGCACCAACGCTGCTCGAGATGCGATGCTCAACACAGCCCGGAAACTTGCAAGTTTCAAACAGTTTCTTGCAACTACTGCAAGAAAAGCGGGCACACTGAAGAAGGTGCATCCAGGAACGAAAAGATGCGCGCAGCTCGCAATGGAACCACAACGCCGGACCTACCCCAACACCTCGCCAACTGCTGTCGACTGCAACTGCATCGGTTACCAGTTACTGTGGTGTCATCCTGACCGTGCTATCACACTGCTGTGTCATCACTGATCTGTCATACTAACCGACCTGTGCGCATGCTCGCGCTTCGCTTGCCATCTAATCGGATGTATGGCGCTTGGCAATATATACGGCGCATGGAATAAACTAAAGGGTTCGTTCTGCTGGGAACTACGTCGTAGTCTGTTCCTTCGTGGCTCCGCAAGAGACATGGTGTCAGAAGCGGGATGATGCTTCTCATGCGTGTTGTTCTTGCGGCGTTCGCCTTGCACTCGGTTTGCACGATGACGGCCCCGCTAGCGATCCCTCCCCTGGCGGTTCTTCCGCCGAAGCAGTTCAACTGCGAAAGGACGTCAGATTGGCCGGACTGGATGCAAGAATTCGACGATTTCCGCTATGCTGTGGGACTCAACGAAAGATCGCAGGAGGCCCAGCTACGAACGCTTCTGTACACCATGGGAAGACAGGCCCGGAAAATATTCCAGACGTATGGCCTCTCGGAAACTCAATCCAAAAGTTACGAGACCGTAAAAAAGAAGTTCGACGCTCACTTCATAGCTACGAAGAACGTGGTTTACGAGAGCGTCTGTTTCCATCGTCGCAAGCAAGAGAGCGGGGAGAGTGTCGACCAGTTTGTGACTGCCCTACATGAGCTCGCCGACCGCTGTGACTTCGCACAATTTCGAGACCGTATGATCCGGGACCGGTTCGTCGTGGGACTTGGAGATGCCAAGTTATCAGAGACCCTCCAAATGGACGCCGGCCTCACTCTCGAAGACGGCGCTGGCTAAGGCCCGCCTCAAGGAGACTGTTGGTCGTCCGCAGCAGGAGCTACGGCCGAACGCCGATGCCGCAACCTCGGGGGAAGTCGACGCCGTGGGGCGACAGAGTGCACGCACAGCGACGGCCGGCGGAAGCAGGACATTCGGCGACGTGCACAGTCGTACGTCAGCACCGGCGGCAGCCCTCGCCACAGGACCAGCGGCGGCAACTCTGCCAGTATTGCGGACGCTCGAACCACAGCAGGACTCAGTGCCCCGCACGCTCAGCGCGTTGCCACCATTGTAGCAGCAAAAGGCATTTTGCTGCGGTTTGCCGCTACAAGTTCGAGAACACGAAGGTAGGCGTTTCCTCGCTAGAGACGTGACCAGCCTAGCTATTTTGTGGGATCGGTTGGCAGCTTCAAAAGCTAGGTTTGTGCAACTGTCCATAAACGGGGTGCCGGTGTCGGCCAAGGTAGACTCGGGAGCAGAAGTATCCGTAGTTCCGCCCAGCTTTCCGGGCGTGCCGTCTAAGTTAACGGCGTCTCTCGCGGTGTTAACTGGAGTGGAAATCAGCGCCTTAGGTGTTGAAAGGCACGTTTGAAGCCGACATTTTTTGGAGGCGCTAAAACCACACGACACACTCTGTACGTCGTCGAATCGGCACAAGCTGTCTTGCTGGGCCTTCCAGCCATTGAGGCACTCGATGTGCTAAGATTCGTTGATGCTCTTGAAGATAAAGAGTATGAGGCGAAGCTACCCCAGCTTTTCTCTGGTCTCGGCGCGATGTCGGGCGAGTACACCATTCGCTTGAAGGCCGACGCGATACATTTCGCTATTTCACTCCCAGGCGAATTCCCATGCCCCTAAGGGATGCCGTAAAAGCGGAACTGGCTAAGATGGAAGCCAATGGAGTCATTCGGAAGGTAGATGGCCCAACCGACTGGTGTGCAGGCATAGCTGCCCATACTGAAACCTTCCGGCGAAGTTCGCCTCTGCGTAGATCTGACTCAGTTGAACAAGAGTGTACGGCGTGAACGCTTTGTCTTGCCAACAGTAGATGACACTTTGGGCCAATTGGCTGGTGCTTCCTATTTTTCGAAGTTGGACGCTCACTCAGGTTTTCACCAAATCATGTTGGCAGGGCAGAGTCAGCCGCTAAGGACATTCATCACCCCGTTTGGCCGCTGCTAGCTTCCGGCGGTTACCATTGAAATCAGCAGCAACATAATTGGAATTCACACCTTTAGAGTTTCGGATCCACAAAGACTGAGCATGATGTGAGGTTGCGCGCTGTTTTGGAACGGCTGAAAACAGCAAAAAATGTAAAAAAAATGGTTGTTTAGACATATCTTGATCGGTTGTTGAAAAAAGTCCAAGGGAAATTGAGTGGCCTACGGCAAGGATCGCCGATCTAGCCGCTTTGAGACCACCAGAATTAATAGCTGTTTCAAGACACACGGCACTTTGGCCTTAAATGTATGCAGGTAAGGTGGATCTTCCTATCAGAGTCATAAACGAGAATGGCACATGGCAGAAAACAGCGCCCTGATTTTCTTCAGGAGACTCTCACGATCCTGGATATAAGATCCCCGTTGTCGCTGCGATTGTTCTGATGATTTAGCGATGCTGACTACGCGTCGCTCCGCGGAAACAGGTGCACGATCTTTTCACTTGACATAAAAGATCTCTACTATTCTTTAGCACCTCGGAGCTTTGTTGGCTAGGGTATGCAGCTTTTTGGAAGAACATTTGGCCAGTTTCCTAGATCGCAAGTCGGGATAATCTGTTCAGGATGTTCTTGATTTTAGAGGTGTACCTATGTTCTACGGTGGTGCAACATAGCCGGTCAAAGATACATCCAGTAAGAGGTGTGTATTGATCGGCGGTAGCTCTTTCTGGTATTTATCTAAGAGACCTAGACCTCGTCTTCTAGAGTATTTTAGACATACGTACCTTACGGAAATTCTGATGATGAAGGTACGTAAACGATATTTTGGTTTGTTCCTACAGTTGGCTTCTTAGTGATTCTTTGGAGACAGTAGTGTTCGAAGTAGTGACGAATTAGCAGTTTTGAGGACTGAATGACGACCGTTTACATTATCTCGACCTTCAACTTAGGCTAGTTCATCTTTGTTGGGAGTACGGTATAGCAGGCAAAACGTTTTCCTTCAATAGCTGCCATTCTAAATATGTCAAACTTGGGATAATTCGGAATCTCGTCAATTCAACAGTAGAGGAAGTCATGCTCACATTTTATTGGCTTTTCTTCGTCGTTGACAGAACGTTTCAGTGTTGCTGGATATCCCCAGGAACATATTTTAAGGCAGTTGGTGTATATGATATCTCCAAAGAAGTCAATTCCAGAAAATTCCTAGACCCTCAAAGCGAGTAGTGCCATATTTTCATAAAATTTCTCATAACATCGAGCATTAGCCAGCAGGGCTAATGTTGGTACTGCCTTCTCTACCGATTATAGATTGAGCCGTTTGACCCCCTTTTGCCTCGACTGTTTCAAGTTGCGCGATAAAACACAGAAAGGGATGTGGAATGTTCGTCGGGTGTCATTTACAAGATACCCTTTGAGTGTGGCCTTTGTTGTATTGGGTAACCAAACGGTGTATAAATGAGTGGTTGACGGAACACAAACGTTGTATAAAGAAAGAAGACCCGTACTCCGAAGTGTCAAAACATCTGATCGAGTGTAGGAACTGTGTACCGTTGTGGAATTTAACTTCAGTAGAGCTGCGGAAAAAGACGACCATAAGCTGTCGATAAAGTCATTAACAATATTAGGTCACGGGAACGCAGTTAATAAGCCGTCGTTTGGTTGACAACGAACTTCGGCATATTCAGAGCTGTGAAAAGTTCTGACCTTCAAGGCTTTGCGTCTGTAGGTTTTCGGGTAGAGGAAACAATGGGTCGTCTTTTTTCTTTTTTTTTTTTTGTTGTATGCGCGTGTTACCGACTTCCGGCTTACCAGTGTGTTTGGCGGTCGGGAAGCGGGGTCAAAGATAGAGAAGTGCATGACGCAGAGTTCGTTTTCCTTGTTGTTTAGTCAGAGGTTACGATGGTAGAAAGTGGCATTCTTTAGGGTTCTCACCCTCTCCCCCATTTTTTCTTTTGTATCGAAGTGCCTATATAACCAGGTTTCGGAAAATAAAAGTTTCAGCTGTGTTAGAGACTTTTTAGTGTTGTGTCGTTTACCCGCAGTCTCGGGTTTTTTTCAACCATGTGCAATGTACACAGCTCGTTTGCGCCCTTACATTTGTCAAAAATGTTCGTTTGCTGTTCGCGAAGTGGCATTTTTAGGCTACATTGTGGGTACCACGGGAAATCAGGCCAGACCCGAAAAAGGTACAGGCCACTAAAGAAGTGGCTACACCTTCATCAGTTGCAGATGTGCGCAGATATTTGGCCATGATTAACTACTTGGCAAGGTTCGTTCCGAATCTCGCCGAGATATCTGCACCGCTGCGTGAGCTACTTGTGAAGGATAAAGATTGGTGCTGGGACTTGTCACAGGAAAAATCTTTTGATTCCTTGAAGGAACTGATTTCTTCTGCGAAATGTGTCGCGAAATACAGTCCGAAGCTTCCACTGTCTTATCAGCCGATGCGTCATCGTTCGGAATCGGTGCGGTTTTGGCGCAGGTGCAGCCAGACGGCCAAAGACGACTTGTGGCCTATCTTTCTCGTTCGTTAACGCAATCCGAGCAGCGATATGCTAACAGGGGTGGAACGGCTGCGCCATTTGCGCCATTTTGCGCCAGACGCATTTGTCTGCGCCATCCTGCGCCATTTTGTGGAAACTGCGCCACAGCCAATACCTCGCGCCATTATGCTCCAAATCGCACAACGTGCGCCAAAAAAATGTATTTGGTCCTGGTTTCGGTTTTTATTGACTCGATTGGCAACAATGAGCGCGTTTAGCTTGGTCGGCCTTGCAATTCTTTGTTCTGTTTATTTTTCCTGTGTATCCCGAGTTAGAAGCGCCCGAAAAAACTCGGGGTCCGGATTCCAAGTGCTACATCACCTGCGACTGGATTGTTATTCTTGAATCATAAGCGGTTGATACCCCTGTCAGACGGGCACCTTGAATATCATTTACGCTAAAGGCCTTTAGGATTTTCAAATGACATTTAAGTCGTGTCGTGTCAGACGGGCAACTCAAATGTCATTTAGGTGATGTCTATCACGATAGCGGTCTGTTGTTAACCCGGCAAACTAGTGTTCATTTTATTGTTTACTAAGTAAATAAAATGTAATGAATTCTTAGAACATAGAATTCAAACACGGTGATGAAAACTAAGTACACGTTCTGACGGAGACAAGGTGTTTTGCGGCAACTATGACACGACGTCACCAATCCCAACTAATCCGTAGCCGTAGCCGTTCCGCCGCTTGGCTCGTCTGCTTTCGGAAATCCGTGCATCTTGCTCGCCGTTGTTCCTCGCGCTCTTTCGTTCTTCGCCGGATTCGTATATCCCCGTTGACGTTTACGTCTGCGATTGATTCAAACGAAGACCGTGACCGTGTAGCGATGGAGTTTGCTGACGACAACGATCGTAGTGCGATGGTCCGGAACTGCCGGAACGTCGGATCGCGTTCCTGACGCGCAACTGAGACCGCGAGTATATTCAACAAATATATCGCAAAAGGTGTACGAGATATACACTTTATAAGCATTTCTTTCTAAAAATAATTGCTACAAGCATTGTTTTCGCCAATTATTTTACATTATTTACAATGTTTTATTTCAGTCCGCAGAACTTGCGCTGACTCAGCGGTTGACGAGACTACATATTTACGAGCCGTAAATGACTTTGGGAGAACTCAGTTGAGCTCGAATGTTATTTGTCAAATGTCATTTGAGTTGCCGTGTGACACTGCCTAAGTCAGCATTTGACACTGAATGTCATTTGGGGTAAATGTCATTCTGAGGTGCCCGTCTGACAGGGGTGTAAGGAAGTCGGCCGGGGTGAGCTCGAGTCGTTAAGCGGTCAGCTTGCCTGAGGCTCTGCGGCCCGGGATCCGCACGATAGTCAGCTGGAGTAACAAATGAGCAAAATATTCCTTGTAGTAGCACTTCGCCAGAGGAAGTTCGAACCGCGTTCCGCAAGATAAGTCTGTGATTTGATTGAACTGAAACGCGGTCCGATCCCAAACACCGGCCAGTAGCTCTCACGAGAGCGGTAGATCGGCACGGCGTACTTTGACGCTGTCTCTGTTTATCGCTGAATACGATAACTCCGTTAATCAGTTAATCAGGGTTTGCCGCTTCGATATTGAAGCCGCGGTCATGGGATAAACTCGAAAGTGTCGCCCAGTTCCTCCGCGCAACCGCGCGTCCGTTGCTTGCGCACGTCACGTGGTTCACACATATAAATTACTGTCGAGACCGTGTGGGTTGCGCGATAAGCAGTGCTGGCTTCCAGTTTGAGCAGCTGAAAGCTCACTCAGAAAATATCAAGGACACTATCTCCAGAAACATATGGTACTTGCTTTTGGTTCTCATTAGGTGCTCACGAAGTTTAGTTTTCACATCTGCCAGCACTGTTGTCACGTCTCATAGGTCCCTAACCACTCGAGGTTTGTCTGTGCAGCTAAGCACAATTGAAATTGAACTCCCGTGCTTCGTCTAGGCCGAGAGCCGAAGTGCAATGAAAACCGATGCGAGCTCCTCCAGTCCTGCTCTTAGAGTACGCGGCTCTTGGCTGCTCCCTACCTGCCCAAAACAGCTGTTTCGGCTGCTCCGCTGGCTGCTCCCAAGTACATTTTCATCGCGTTCCACCCCGGCATGCAGAAATAGAAAAGAAGCCTTGGTGACGTGGGCAGCCGAATGGTTGGAATGTTATCTCAAGGGGCTTGAATTTCTATTTGCGACTGATCATAGCCATTAGTGACACTCTTCGGAAAATCTACGGTAGATGTGCGGCCGCCAAGAGTACAAAGATTTCGATTGAGGCTTATGCGATTTTCTTTCTCGATTGTTTACATACCCGGAAAGCAGATTGTTACTGCAGATACCCTCTCTAGGACGCCCCGGAAAGAAACTGACTTTATTCTGGGGGAATTGTCACTTGAGGAGGTGTCGAGCTTTGTAACCGGCTGCATCAGTGAAGTGAAACTGTCGGCGCACCTTGAAAAAGTTCGGTTGGCACAAGAACAAGACGGCTTATGCCAACAGCTTCTGTTGTATTGTCGTAAGGGCTGGCCACGCTTCACAGTTGTGAACAGTTGGCTAAGACCTATTGGTTAGAAAGAGCAAACCTTACTATTTGTGATGGTTAGAGGCCGGATGTTTAGGCACTAAAAAGCCACTTTTAGGCACCTATAGAAGGCACTAAAAACTTCGTAATAGGCATTTATAAGCACAGTCACGTTTTATTCACAGGGTGCTTTTGAAAGCATTTGGGGCCTCTGCCATTCAACAGAAAAGTGGTACAATAGGAATTACAAATATAATTTGTCAAACATTCGAAAAACAAAGTCGACTCAAGCCCACGCCGGTACTAAGCTGTCCCATGCTGTACCTAGTCCAACTAGAAACAATGGGAAAAATTATGAAAACAATAGCAAACAAGCACTATCTCAAGATTTTTAGGTTCAAACTTCTGCCTCTTGTCGCTTAGAACCAGTTTGTACGCTGAAAAAGAGCGTTCCACTTGAACTGATGTGAGTGGGGCGTCCTTGTACTTAGGAATATTCAATGATTCCACATCCTCTGGTACCCTGCAGTGTTCCCCGGTGAGAACCTTCGAGACTTCTTTGAGTAGAGAAAACCCACTATTTTTGCTCAAGATGAACTGAAGCTTTGAACGAACATGTACAGCGGCGGGGCCTGCGTCGACGGCGTCGACTCGTTCTTGAACGTTCGAAATGAGCCCGATGTTCCGAGCCAGAGTTTCGCCAGCACTTTCAAGGCTTTTGATTGTGTCCACCAGAAACGTGAAATTGGAGCACAAATGCACCAGGTCACCTTCAAGAGTGTCCTCATGCAGGACATCTTAAGCCTTTCTGAGTGAGACACTCTCGTCTGCTGGAAACTCGTTAATGACCATCTTCACACCAGCAAAGTGAGTACTGTTATAGCCTACAGCTTTAAGTCACGTTCCACTCTGGTGAAAGCCAGAATGGAAAGGCTGGAAAGGTTGCCGCCATCTATGAGCGACGGCGGGAACAAGACAACCAGCAAGCCGGTTGTCTGGTTCCCGCCGTCGCTCATAGATGGCGTTAGCTGTCTGGAGTTTTGTGTCGACATTTGTTTGTCCACGGACACGATACCGGGGAAACTAGCCCTCAACAGCTCCGCTGTAAAAAACAACGATGTTTGTGGTGGATCTCGGGACAGATTGGAGCAGACTGTTGCCATGCATCGCAGCAAGATGAAAAATAGTTCGCTTGAAATTGAAACTCAACAGAACAAGTCATTTTGGGGTAGCGAAGCAAGAAAAACCAAAAATAGGCATCTATAGGCGGGAAACGGTATTTTAGGCTCAAACGTCGAAATAGGCATTTATAGGCACTATAAAATCACTTTTAAAACGCTTCTTAACTCATGATTCGTGCTCATATACAGAAGAGGCACGATAGGGACCAAAGGAACAAAATAGGCATTTGCCTTAAGATCCGGCCTCTAGTGATGGTGTGCTAATGTGTGAATCTCGCCTTGTAATTCCTCACAAACTCAGACGAGAAGTTTTGGCTTCATTGCATGAGGGCCATCGGGGTATTGTCAGATGTCGCGCTAGGGCTCGAGAATCGGTCTGGTGGCCCGGTCTGAGCTCGGAGTTGGGAACTCTGGTGAACGATTGCCTGCAATGTGCAAAGCTCCGGGTTCAGAGAGCAGAACCGATGCTGCCGTCGGAAACCCCTGCTCTGCCGTGGCAAAAGCTGGGGGGCAGATATTTTCCATTTGAACTGAAAAGAGTACCTTGTGGTTGTTGACTATTTTTCCCGTTTTCCAGAGCTAGCATTTGTCTGTCGTCAACAACGTCTGCTGCAGTCATTGTACAGTTCAAAAGCTTTTTCGCTAGAAATGGTATTCCGGAAGTTTTAGTTACGGATAACGGTAGTCAATTTGTATCCGCGGAGTTTGACGCTTTCTCAAAAGTCTATGAGTTCCGGCACGTGATTTCGAGCCCTAGGTACCCACAATCTAATGGAGAAGCTGAACGAATAGTTCAGACAGCAAAACGGATGCTCGATAAATCGGGCGATCCGTACTTGGCGCATCTGGCTTACAGGAGTACCCCCAGTCCTCTGGGAAAAAGCCCATCGGAATTGCTCATGGGCAGATGCCTGCGCTTTATGCTGCCTGTGCACCCCAAAGAGTTGACACCGTCAAGGCTAAGTCGCCTTAAGATTCTCAGAGGGAAGGATGAAGCTTGTTGAAGCGCGGTTGCTCCCTGGAGGCCGGGTTTGGGTGAAGGACTGTCGAGTCCGGGCTACAGTTCTCTGAGACCGGCCTCTCGTCCACGGTCTTATCTGGTGCAAACAAAAACAGGACCGGAACTGCAGAGGAACCGCCGAGCCCTGACACTGTTTAAAGAACAGGCACAAGAGAGAAGCGATTCCTCTTATGAATTTCCGGAGGGTCCTGGGGAGAAGGAAGACGAACAGCCAGGAATCGAGGGGATCTTTACAGAACCTTCCGCGCTCAATTCTGATGCAGCAACTCCAAAGGAGAGTGATGCAGAGCGTACGTACGTCACGCGTTATAGACGACTTGTGAAAAGCCCTCAATTTTATGGTTGTATCTAGATTTACAGAAGTTTGTTTCGCTTTTTGTTGCACTGTTCTGGTTTTTGCTCATGAATGCTTTGCAACTAAGATGTTGCATTAATGAAAAAAAAGGGGAGATCTGGTGTCATCTTGACCGTGCTATCACACTGCTGTGTCATCACTGACCTGTCATACTAACCGACCTGTGCGCATGCCCGCGTTCGCTCGCCTCTTATCGGATGAATGGCGCGTGGCAATATATGGCGCATGGAATAAAACCAAGGGGTTCGTTCTGCTGGGAACTACGTCGTAGTCTGTTCCTTCGTCGCTCCGCAAGGCACACGACAGTTACCACTAGCCAGCGGACACACACACACTGTACGGGCTCAACTCGTTGCCAGACACAACCCATGTACCCAAGCTTAAACTGGAGGTGCCTATTGACACCAAAAGCTTGTTTTTCGAAGTTGACGCAGGAGCGGCGTGTTCGCTCATCAGTGAAGAGACCTTCAGTTCCACCTAGAGAAACGACCCACCAAGGCTGGAGACCAGCAACGTCTTTCTGCGCACATGGTCTAGGCCAGTGGTTCTCAAATAGGTGTCCGCGAAGCTCTGCCTTATCAGTCCAGCCCGGCAATAAAAGTGGTCTTTTTTTCAGAACGAGAAGAAATTTTTCAATTTTCGGCCGAGTTTTCTTGTGTGTATGTTAACAAAAGAAGTCTGCTTTCCACTAGCCCTCAGATATATCCATTTTTTATATTATTATTATGTTTAACCTTTACTTTTTCTCTCCCCTCACCACAAACGGGGTCCTCCATCCTCTCTGCCGATCTACAAGGGGTCCGCGAAACATCGATGGTTGAGAACCACCGGTCTAGGCAGTCACTTCAAGTTTTGGGTACGGCAGCAGTGCAGGCAACACACAAAGGCAAGATCTGCAATCTGCCACTCTTAGTTGTCGAAGAAGCCGGCCACAACCTCCTGGGTTGGAACTGGTTTCCACACCCCGGCATAGACATCGCTTGAACCATTGTTGTCTCACAGAACGAACATGTCTCCAAACTACTACACAGGTACCGGTGTGTATTTGACAAAGACATCATGGTACACGTCGGTCCGGCAGTGGAACTTGAGCTGGTAGAAGTAACAACACCGACATTGAAAACACGGCCAGTTCCCTTCGCCCTGCGATCAGTTGTGGACACTGAATTCGCAACTTTCACGACCTGTAGGGGCACTGACGGCGGCTATCAAAATGGCTGTCATCTGGATGATCGTCTTAGAACATCAGTACGAGGCAGGTATGCAACGCGTGAGTAATTCCAGTTTTGATTTGTGCGAGCAGCACTGGAGTCTTACGTCGTATTTTCACGTCAGGAAGGTGTAGGAAAGCACTGTTCTTGTGAAGCCGATCATCCAGGAGCTAGGGAGCGCGATTCGCACACCGTGGTACCACCATCGCTGAAAGTTGCGAATTGAACCGACTTCAAGAACAAGGCATTATAGAGCCAACACCACACTCGGAGTGGGCAACACCTCTCGTGCTAATGAGAAAAAGAACGGCACGCTACGCATCTGCGGCGATTACCGTTGCACAGTCAACAAAACAGCAAAGGAGGCAGCCTACCCACTTCCCACAACAGACGAAGTTTTCAGCGACTTGAGAGGCTGTAGAATTTTCAGCACTCTCGATCTGGCCCAAGCGTATCAGCAGCTTCGCGTAATGCCAGGAACCGCAGAAATACTGACACTCAACACGCCCAAAGGGATTTAGAAGGTAAAGCGACTTCCTTTTGGGATCTCCGCAGCACCGGCCAAATTCCAACGCTTCATGGACTTTAGGCTGACGGCAGGCACCTAGCCAGGAGGGGGAGGGGGAGAGGGAGGTCCCAGCAAAATGGAAGATTTCGGGTAAGGCCCTTCCCCCATGCCCCCCCCCCCCCCCCCCGGATACGTGCCTGGCTGACGGGCATTCTAGGCGTTTGTGTGTATCTTGACGACGTAACCATCGGGGGCAAGGATACCACAGAAAATGCTTCCCGGCTGGAGACCGCCCTGAAGCGACTGGAAAAGTACAACCTCCGCCTTGGAAAAGACAAGTGCTGTTTTGAGGTGCGACAAGTATTCTTTCTGGAACACCGAATCAACGAAACAGGCGTCCACACCCCAAAAGAGAATGTCCGAGCCATCGTTGATGCTCCAGCTTGGACTTGTAAACAAGCCTTACGATCATTCCTGGTGCATGCTTGCTTTTTATGACAGATTCCTGAAGGACAGAGCAGCTATTGCCAGCTGCCTCTACGAGCTTCTTCATAAAGACCCCGAGTGGAGATGGGGATAAAGACACCACAAAAAGTACGAGAAACTTAAAAAAAAACGATATTGAAACAGACAGTGCTTGCACACTAAGACGAAAGAAAACAACTCTATGTTCCTTACTACATATCGCCTTACGGTGTGGGAACAGTTCTTTCTTAACGTGATGGCCAAGGAAGGAGGCACCGATCTCTTTAACATCACGAACACAGATCAGCGGAGTGAAACTATGCTCAACTGGACCGAGAAGGCCTTGCAGTGGTCTTCTGCAGCCCACAAATTCCACAAGTACATCGCTGGTAGGAAGGTGACGTTCATCACGGACCATCAACATCTGCTGGGTATACTGGATCCGGAGAAGCCGACAGCTCAAGTCCTGTCACAACGGATGACCAGATAATGCATCAGAATGTCTCGCGTATGACTACGACATCACCTACAGGCAAGGTAAGAACCGCCAGAATGCTGACGTATTAAGTCGACTGCCATTAACCGACAGCGACGACGAACCGTGGCCGCCCGTTGATATTTTAATGTTAGAGGCCTTGTCGAGACCACCATTCACAGTCACAGAGATAGCACGTCTGACACAGCAAGACGGCACTTTCTGTGAACTGTACATCGCCGTTCAGAACGGCACAGTGAGCAAACCTGTAGGAGATAAGTTCACACCATACCGACAGAGAGGCACAGCACTGGCACCTCACGAAGGATGCCTTACCTGTGGATCTCGTGTCATCGTACCAAGCTCAGCACGGTCTCGTGTCTTGGTGCTTATACGTGCGAAGCACAGAGGCATGGTGGCGATGAAAAATTGCGCACAAAGCTGCGTATGGTGGGCGGGGCTTGAGAACGAAATTGTGGAGACAGTTAAGCACTGCCGTGAATGCCTAAGCACGCAAAGAAATGCGCCTAAGGCACCGATTCCTGTCTGGGAACGTCCAGAGGCACCTTGGCACACGATCCATCTAGACTTTGCGGGACCAATACAAGTGCACATCAACCTAGTTGTAGTAGACGCCTTTACGAACTCCATACCAAAATGTCCTACAGTCGGCTATACAAAATTTTTTGTATGGTCGGCTCAAGCCATTTAAGCCCAATTAGCTAAAGAATTTTCTATGGCTGTCTTTAGCATTTTTTGTGGTGGCCTTTATGGGCCTCTTTAGCTTTGTTTATGGCACTATCACTGTCCAGCCATAGCGCTCTTTAGATTTTCTAATGGCTGACTAAAGACTTCTATATAGCTTACACTACGGCTCTCTTAAGCCGACATGCTATAGTTGTCGATAGCTTTTTTTATTGGTTGTTTTAGCCATCTATAGCTTCTTACGTGTCCTGCTAAAAAGGTCTGTGGGTTGTCCTATGCATCTCTATAGCCAGCATGCTATAATTGCCTATGGCTTTTCCTTTGGTGTCTTTAGCCATTTATATGGTCATTTAAAGAAGGCTGCCTGGGCTTTCCTATAGCTCTCTTTAGCTCAACACACTCTAAATTTTTGTTTTTTCAAGTTACCCCGACTTTTGAACGCTACATGGTAGATACACATACATCACTTGAACACACAGAAGCTTCTTACGTGTCCTGCTAAAAAAGGTCTGGTGGGTCGCCCTATGGCTCTCTCTAGCCACCACGCTATATAGCTGCCTATGGCTTTTCCTTTGGTGTCTCTAGCCATTTATATGGTCAGTTAAAGAAGGCTGCATGGGTTTTCCTATAGCTCTCTTTAGACACATCTATAAGTTTTTTTTCAAGTTACTCTGACTTTCGAACGCTACATGGTAGATACACTATACATCACTGAACAAACAAAATACACAAAACACAAGCAGAACAAGCTCATCGTCAAGCCTGAGCTGACCGCAGAATGACCGAAAAGGAAATCCGCCGGTCGAACGTCAGGACACGGAATCTTCTCATAGTCATCCTCACTGAACAGGCACATGGAACGAAGGATATGTATCGTACTTAGATGGAAGCTTCGTGCACGAGAAATCAGGGCTCCTCAGCGCACGTGACACAATGTCTGCGAGTTTATCGCACGAGGTGTCAGGATGTGGCCTGGATACGAAAAGAGCCTTTTTCCTTGGAGGCTTAGCCACGACTTGCAACTTACCGCCCTTGCACGAGCCAAACGAAGCCTTCACACGTCTGCGTGGCAGGGCTTGCTGAAAGCCGTCCGCATGTACAACCCTCTTGGAATGATCTGCACCCGTGTATTCTAGCTGGTCTGAAAACGTTTGGCAGAGAGCTGACTCCGTCGACTCCAGAAGAGCTGCGTCGCACTTCGGGCTGCTCCCTCCGTCGCTCGTCGTTCGGTGGAAGTCTCGCTATCCGCGAGTAGTGATGCACGCTGGCTTGCCTTTCCTCCCGGTGAGCGTTCGGAAGCCGTGGGGTCAGTGGACTGTCCTTCCGGTAGGTGCTTCGAGGTCTCGGAGATAGTGAGCAAGTTTCTGGTTGACGACATGACGGTTGCATCGGGCTGTAAAACCTCAGAGGTAGCTGGCGCTGGTACATCCTGTCGCTCAGCAGCAAGACATTTCCGAAGGAGATCGTTGTCTTTTGCGAGGTGCGCTCGTAGAGATTCGTTGTCACTTCGCAAGGACCGCACATCCTCGGATAAGTCGTCGATCTTGCGGCAGAGCTCCCGTGCCCGATCACGAGGACCGTGGTCCTGCTGCGATGATTCTCCTTTTGCCCTTCCTGGACTAACGAAGCCGACGATTCATATTACTCAGGATTGACGTCTCCTGGCTTTGGCGTTCAGTGTGCAAGCACATTGCACTTGAACAGGCTAGCACGATTTATTATGAATATGTCGAAGTCAGCATCAAGAACGTTGACGCATTCACGGTTATCAAAGTAGATCGAAGCTAGTACAGAAGGCGCACACGTGCCGGAGCAAGGCGACAGAACCTCTGCCGAGATATCAGAGCATCGCAGATACCAGATACGTCCTTCCATTCTCGAGGGGCGGCGTCAGAATCTATGTGGCCGCTGAGGAGCGAGCTGGTCACCGTCAGGGCAGGTTTTAAGGACTGCAAGCTGATTTTCAAGGAAAAAAAAAAGAGCAGAGCGAACAGAACGAGAGTCTGTGTTCAGTGACTTCTAGGTAGCTAGTACGTACAAGGCGGCTTAATTTGAATTTGAAGAAACTTGTCGGGGGCGGGGGTTATATTTAAAAAAAATGCCATAGCTGAATTCCTTTAACAAACGAAACTGCTACCTAAAAAAGAAAGTTATAAGCAAACGGTTCGGTAGAAAAAAACAGATGATACATAGTGAAGCGAATGTTTGGAAAATTTGATTGTTTATCAAATTTGACCATTGCTTACAAACTCTTGACTTCAACCACACTGCTTATATTCATTTGCGTAAAAGCAGTGTTGAAAAGTACTTTAAGTGCATTGTGCTTAAAGTATACTACTTCAAGCAGATTTAGAAAACTTGTAATTTACTTGAAGTACATTCTCTGAGTATATACTTGTGCCTTACTTAAAGTATTTTTATTCTGGTACTTTCAGAGGAAAGCATAACTCCCGACTTCAAAGTACATACCCCAAATTTAGTCTCGGCGGAATTAAGCTCTTTCAAAGACCACGGACTCGCGTCTTTGACTTTCCTAGCTACTTTGCACAACATCTGAGGCCAGTGGCGTACCAACTTGTTTTTGAGGGGGGGGGGGGGAGGAACCAGACACCCCCCCCCCCTCCTCCAGGGCCGGGGAGCGGTGCCCTTGTTATCCCTTGGGCGCCGCCGGCCAGTGCTTGCCCTGCCCAGTGGCGGCTGTTTCAGGGGAGGGGCGCAACACATGCCTTGCCCCCCCCCCCCACACACACACTCTGAGAACTAGGGGGGGGGCAAACGCCCCCTGCCCCCGCGGTTGGTACGCCCATGTCATGAGGCCGAGTATAAAAATTTACAAACCTCTAAAAAAAAACGCATTGCCGTTTTGTGAAAACGCGCTATCGTCTCTCGAGACGTAATCAGCTTATTTCTTTGAGTGAACTAATCGCGAATATAAATAAGTGCCTTATAACTTGATTCTGTTAAATAGTTAGTCAGGGAGAGCAAAGAAATTACTCAGTGACCGCTTGACTTGATCCAATTACCACTATTTCCTAAAACAAAACTTTATCCAATTTGCCACTATATACATTTCCTAAAACAAGTGATGCACCCTCAATTACCTCTAAGGCAATTCATACCAGTAAAAAGAAACACTCTATAGGGGAATGAAGGGGGCCATGAAAAATTGTGTTAAAAGTACTCGTACTTTACTTTGAAAGTACATTGTATTTGTGGTACTATACTTCAAGTACATTGCGCCCGGTGTACTTATTACCTTACTTTGAAATACATAAGCTCTCATTTACTTCGTACTTCACTTCAAGTAGTACGTTCTAGATGCATTTGACCCAACACTGCGTAAAAGGGACTATTAAGATCGTAGTTTTGAAAGAAACTGCTTGTTTATATTTTTTACATTTCCCCTTTTTGCCAAACTCGGAAACTTGCTTTCATAGCAATTTTGGCTCATAGCAATTTTGAATCTTTAGCAATTTTGACTCAAACACAGATGGAGCTGTAGCAAACAAACCTTTATGGAACTTTGAGACGGAGTAAGTGAACAAACCGTTACGAACTGTGCAGACAGGAGCTATGATCCCAGTGACAATGTTTGTAATATTTATAAAATAAAGATACTTCTATCTTGAACTAATGTTGTCAAATATCTAGAAGTTTGAAATAATTCGTAATGAAGCCCTTTTTCTATTTTATTTTAATTTTCTATTGATTGCTCATAAGAGTGATAACGACTAGATATAAATCTTAGTTGGCCTTTTGTTGTTGTAATGTCGACACAAGCAAATAAATTAGCCGCTTTTAGGCTTGCCTCGTAACTGTTTTCGAGTTTCCGGTAAATTCTGATAAACCTCGAAAATTAAACCTTGATCCAGTTTCATCATAATTGGAGAGGGGAGTCGAATTGGAGCTGTCTATGAACAAGGTTAAATGCACCAACCTTCACACAAGGAAATCTCGATTTACAGCTTTATTTTGTGTCGCTCTTTTTGGAACCGCTCAAAGTGTTTTTCCTTCTTATATCGGTACCAGGGCGTTAAGAATGTTTGGGTGGCGCGTATGCTCCTTAAAGTTTGGAGAGTTCCATGCACATGTCCCATTTTCTTCAACCTAAGTTAAATATTAATAGCAATAATAATAATATTAATAATAATAAAGTTTATTTCCACGTTTAATGGTGGAGCAAAGGGTAAACGCCTCAATGGAGGCATGACTAGCCCTTAGCGCTATACATTGGCATAGCAGCGAAACAAAAAGGATATTGTTACACAGTAACAATATCAAAACACCTACCAAATCAGAAAAAAACACGGGACAAATACACTTTATCTCAAAAGACAGCACTAACATACGCAACGCACACACAAAAAGTTGAAAATAGGTTGCCGAAGTCGCTAGTACAGAAAAAGAAACGAACTCAGGGCCTTGTACGAGACGGTGTCTAAGCAAAGTTGTTTTAATATAAGAAAGTTTAACAGTTTAGGTACAGTATAATGTAGCATTTGAGTACCATATTCAGCACGACAAGGGTACATCCATCCAATATTCCATGTGTCCAGTAAAGTAAACGGGTTTGTTAATGCGACAGCCCTAGATGTCCCATGGAGAGAGCCAACGTCATCAGCTTTGAAGCCGCGCCAAACGGCAGCTAAACTCCCCTTTCCCAATAGAGCGAAGTGAAGCCGCGATCTCGAAGGCTCCCAGTTTTGAAGCCTCGCCAAACGGCAGCTAAATTCCCCTGTCCGAATGGGGCGAAGTGAAGCCGCGATCTGAAGGCTCCGGCTTTGAAGCCACGCGAAAAGCCACGGAAGACGGTAGCTACCTCTCGAAAAGGTGCGAAGTAAAGTCGAAATATCATGGATAGGCTCCCATTGGTTGGCGCGCGTCATAGTTTCAAGGAACGAGGCTCCCATTGGCCGGCGCGTGTCAGTTTCAATGAGCGGCACCTCATGGCGCTGCGGGCCCGCGCCGCAGCGCGCCGGTACAGTGAACTAGCGCCGGTAAAAGGAAGAGGCTGGCTGCGGGGCCTCCCAGAGCCCGCTCGGACAGACTCCGCAGCGGATGCACAGCCGATGTCAGCGCGGCGCAGCCACTTCACGAGAGCACGCGCTCGGCCGCCCTTTGGCCGCAAGCTCGGCAGTAGCGAAACGTTGCCGTCTACGCCAGCATACGCCGCACACGGACTACAGGAACGGAAGAACGACATTCATGCTTTCGCATTCACAACTCATAACAAGTGCTTAGGTGTCCCTCGAGCCTTTTTGGTGTCAATTCGGCAATGTTGTGATATAACCCCCAAATTTCTCGTCCGAAAAAAAAAATTAATACCGAAAAAACTGAAAATGTACACCCCCCCCCCAACCAAAAAGAAAAAAAGAAGTACCCAGTATTTGAAGAAAAATAAACGTCGAAAACACGGAACCCTACTCCCAACGGTCCGCCAAGTCAGTCATGCTGATTTCACCGCAGCATTCTTACTGGTATCAAGAATATACATATATCGCAGAAAATGTGCACTATCTTGCAGTACATTTTCTGCTATGCCTTTCTGACAATAGACTCTTTACAACGGCCCAGCAAGAAACACTGGTGGCCGCCATATTTTAGGCACAACTCCCTGCGCGAGGCGTGTGATTGGATTCAAGTTCACGCCGAACGCTGACACCGACCTCGAGTCCGAGGCGCGCTCAAAGCGCTTGCCCAAAATATGGCAGCCACGGATAATCGACGGTTAATCTTTCCAGAAAAAGTATATCCCCCGGCTATCCCCAAACATCACCGTGGGCCAAAATTAAGCACTTAGGTTCACTTAAGCCGGGGTCCCACAGCTTATACTTCACACAAAAGACAGTCTGCATACAGATTCGAACGCGACTCACCGCGAGATCCGCGCTTCGAATGCCGCCTGGCAATGAGTTCGAGGAGAAAGCTTGGCACGCGGCATTAGAACCAGGGATATTGCGATGACTGGTGTCTTGCAGACAGTCTTTCGTATGATGTAGGAGCAACGTGATCCCAGCTTTACGATGACTCTGTTATCGCAGAACCGGTGACGAGACCAAATTTCTTGTTTATGTTTCTGGCAGGTGAGTATTTCTTATTAGAATGATAGCCGACGTATCATGTGACAGTCAGCCGCACATAATAATATAGTAAACACCAATGAACCATTCCTGCAGTAGGTTAGCATGCTCGTTGTTGTCACGCGGTATTTAATTGCTCTTGTCGCATTAAACAGAGTGCTTGTATAAACAACCAATATTCATATAATAGCCCTACCCTACTGAAAAAAATTATACGAATCTATATGAGCAAATATGAAATATGCAAAAACTGATATGCGACATATGAAACTGATATGAAATACCCCAAAATCTGATATGCGATGTATTAAACTGATATGAAATAGCTTAAGAACTGATATGTGACATATAAGAACTGATATGAAATATCCAAAAACTGATATGCGACATATGAAACTGATACGAAATACCCAAAAACTGATATGCGATTATATGAAACCGATATGAAATAACTGAAAACTGATATGTGGCATATGAGAACTGATATGCAACATATGCCGGCAGATATGAATGTGTCCAGTAAGCTTATATCAGAAATAAATTCATACCGTGTTTTCCAGTATACGACTTTGCCGCAGTGGAGCGGCATGATCTGCTGGCTTTCCGGAAATAATGACGGCATGAGCGTTTACTTTTTATTGAGAGATTCATCCCCTGAGCCGTTCAGAATACTCTCAGGAGGTATGACATTACTGAAAAAAATCCAACGATGCTGCAGTAATATTATTTATTGCTTGAGGTTGGTCACCGAAAAACACCGTTAACTTACAAAACGGCCTGTACGCAAAGGCCCGGAAACGCGGAGGCTCAGAAGTAGTTATTGGGTGTGCTGTTGTATTCATGTTTGTTGTTGCCGTGTATGTGTATGCGCTCAATGTATATATTCAGCTTTTTTCTAGTGGTGTGCGTAATGTGTGTCTAGATGGTGGCGTGAGTAAATACACAAATATTTTTGCAGCACATGAATGGGGTGGTACCTAGCGCCACCTAGCCTAGTCGTAGCTGATATTGCGGCATACGAAACTGATATGAAATAATAAGTTCTGATATGAAAAGGTGTACAATAAACGCTATCAGAAATAAATTAATATAATTATTTTCAATATGGTATTGGTACGATCAAATGG
>JAZHYW010019813.1:0-18811 GCA_037355805.1 Ixodes ricinus | reverse complement strand
CTTCGTTCAGTTGCAGCTATTGCTCTCCCAGATAACGGGGCTGCAATGTTAGATTTTTCGCGCAATTAACCGGACGACGACGCAAACTGAACACAGGCTCCTGCGTGGGGTCGCAAACTGCACTTGGATGGAACTCGCATCCTCAATGAATGAACCAATAGTCGTGTCCTCTCAATTTCACGTCGCACGTCATGATTTTACCAGACTTCAGTGTCGCGTGACGTGATGTCAGGTCACGACGACACGCAATCTTCATTCAACATCAAGATGTCGCAGACCTTCCCAACGGTTCGTTCCAAGAATTCAGCCGATATAACACATTCTCCGTCGACGGATGTCTGCGTGGGGTCACTTTGTGGGGGTGAACTCACAGGAAGGGGTAGGCCTCCTTGAACTCTGGGGGCACCTTGAAAGCCGTTCTCTGGGGGTCCTGGGTCAGGTACTGGCACTTGGTCCACCCGCTGATGTTGCCCGTGCAGGCATAGGCGTCCGTCCTGCAAACAGCGTGTGCAACGTCAGTCGGCCCGGAGTCGAGCAAAGCGTACGACCTTTACGACAAAAGTCGGAAGACACCTAAACACTTCTTATGAGTTGTGAATGCGAAAGCATGAATGTCCAATGGAACGCCGCAGGAGTGATCCGCGGAGTTTTGTGGCGCGAGTAATGTTTTCGAGTTGTGGCAGATGCACCGGCGACGATATGGATGCTAGAGGGGTGCCATGTTCGTCGGCGCCACCCCAGGTACATAAATACTAAGGGTCATCCTGCCCTGGGCACCACTCGAACTAAGAGCACAACCCAACCTATAAAACTACCAAATTATTATTTTTCTTTTTTTTATGCATCTGGAGGCGTTTTAAAGGTTTTATTTTTTTCTAGCGATTCGGTGTTCTTTTGGGTCAATTTTCAGTGTCGGACATGCTCGTGTGAACCTTGAACGCTCGTGTTTCCCTTGCATATTTGAACTAGTCTCATTTGTACCCTGTATTTTATATTTACCCTCCCTTCTGCAATGTTCTCAGAACAGGTACTGAAATAAACAAATAAATAAATAGATAGAAAGAAAAAACCAAGTTGTGGTTAACTTTACTGCCCGTGGCACTAGCTCCCCGTTAGCCAACCAGTTCTGCCCTTCTCATGCCGAACTACGCACCTGAGCTTAAGCTGTCCCTCCTTGCATTCGGGGCAGCGTTCCAGGCAGCCAAAGGCCATGCAGTCTCCCAACAAGTCCAGAATCTGGACAGTGGGCAGAGAAGAGCATTGGTATCGGCCGTAACCAAAGACCCTTATTACAACCGAAAAGACCAATATTTTGAAATTTTTATGGTCATGGAAATTCCTCGAAATTGGTTCAACACATCAATAGACACGGCTTAACTAGGCATGGGTGAGAGGAAAATGATCACGCTAGCGCATCCAATCAACAAATTTAGCGGAGCTTCACTCTTAAGCCTTGTAGTACCGCTGCATACAATTCGCGAGATGGACAAAAAAAAACAATGAAAGAATCGCTCAATGCTCCGACTGAGGGAACGTTCGCGACATACCACAAAGCCACAACCAACAAACAGTTATATCGCAACCGATGAAACACATCGGGCATTTTACCCTATTCCCTACATTTGGTTTCCAGGCCAACCACAAGCTCCACAACTTACGGCGTTGCAGCGTAATAAGCCGGTAGCTTGCGCCAGCTCGACAAATTTTAGGTTACGTAGCACAGTGCACTGTTTAAGCTTTACTTGAATATTACGTTCAACTGTTTAATATAATGGCGTGAGCGTCGACTAGAGACTGCCTGCATCACCTGCTGCCGCAATTTAGCAGCTCACACCGCCATTCTATTTTAGTGTTACGCCCCTAGAATGGACATAATGACCAAAGCTTGCATAGGAGCTAACGGCGTTCTTTAACTTCTTTTTGGGGGGAGGGGGGGGGGGAGTAAACTAAGATTGCTTTTACTAGAGAATGTTCTACATTCATCGGTACAGGACATGCCGAGTACAAACGTCACCCTCTGTCGCTGTGGTTTCACCCTAGTATCAAGGATGATGACAGCAGTGCAGTTGTGATCAAACGCCAAAACAAGTGGGGAAAAAAAAAAAATTAAAATTCGGCATAAAGAAAATAAAATTGAGCAGTCCCGCGGTAAACCCACAGTTCAGTCGGCGACATGTCACGGCAAAGTCGTTGGGCACCGGCGTCGCGTCCATGCACCGTGGGGTCCGTTAACAAAAGTGTTCAGTACAAAACAGACATGCGACCATTTTGTTTAAATGCTTTTGTTTCTTTTTGTTGCTGGAGCACGTGAAAGTGGATCACCCTGCATGAGCTCTAGGCACAAAGTGCTACAACATTTTGTTGTCACTTTTTTTTTTTTTTAGAAAGAATGGGCAGTGTGCATTATGCACTACAAAAAACCCCATGTATAAAGCAGATTGTCAACACTGTGGTGTGGATCTGTGGCAATGCTTACGCTTCGCACGAGGCAAACCCAGGTTCGATTTTCGCAAGCAGCGGGCAATCTTTTTCGCAGGGTTTAGCAACGTCGACGACGGACACCCTACTATGCCAACAACTACAACGTCAACAACGACAATAACTACGACGTTAACGACGACAAAAACTACCACATCTACGTCGATGACGACTACGTACGGACGTCGTTTCCAGCGTTAGGAAGAGCCTGTAGCAGCCATCGCCGTAAAAAAGAGGTTGTGCAACTTGTTTCGGGGATTGGCTGACAGTCTCGAGAAGAGCAGCTCCGTCCTCTATGGCACCATCGCTTTCGTCGTTGGGCGGCGGCGGCGCGGTTTCGGCCACCGCTCCAGCGTTACATCTAGCAGTCGAGCACACTGTACTTGCGCTCCCGTCACTCTCTTTATCGTACTAAGCACGCACCAGCTGGGCCAGCTGTCGACACGGTCGCAGGTCGGCCGAGGCGCGCATCACTCACCCTGCTTTCCCCGGCGGGAATGTCGATCTCGTTGAACTCGAGCAGCTCTTGCAGCTCCTTCTTGGACAGGTTCTTCTGCAGGTCATCCCTCAGCCTTGTACACCAGGTCCGATTGTTTCTGCACCGCCAGAGACGAACCGCGCGGGGTCAAGAAGGACACCCCGTAGTAAAACGCCTTACCGGGCTATGCCTCGATTTCATGTTGCGACAGACCGCAGCAAACCCCGCAGGCCATCCCAGCCAATCCGGTGCTGCGAGCCTGTCGTGTGACCGCGCACCCCACACATCGCTGCGTACTCTCCCGATGGTCACGCTGACGCCGCGAGGCATCGGATTGGCCTTGATGGCTCGGGGCATCCGCTGCACGCCGTCGTAAGCTGAAACGGAGTATAGACGGTGCCAATCTGCGCGAACATGTTTGACGAGAGCTAGGGTTTCGTGCTTTCAGGGTTTACATTTTACTTCGAATTCAAGAAAGGGCAACGGGGAGGGGGCTTTATTAAGGTTCATTCCCTCTCTCCCCTCCCTCCCTCCCTCCCATTTCCATTCCCACTCCCCTTCCCCTTCCTTCCTTCCTTCCATCCCTCCCCCCCCCCCCCCCCCCCACAGATTTGATGTTTTCTGGTG
The DNA here is from genome assembly GCA_037355805.1 of Ixodes ricinus. NCBI lineage: Eukaryota > Metazoa > Arthropoda > Arachnida > Ixodida > Ixodidae > Ixodes > Ixodes ricinus. The sequence goes on along the minus strand of JAZHYW010019813.1, from coordinate 15,228 downwards.
CCCATCTTTAGTGTCACGCATAAAGACTGTGTTTATTGCAGCTTACGTTAAAGGAAACGGGACACAGCTGTGGGACTCTCCCTAACCTCCAGGGAATGTCTGTGACCTGTCATTGATGTCTCATGCAATAATGCAAGGAAACGAGAAAGGGGTCTGCTTCCTGAAAACAACGTCCTTGAGGACTGTTTATGCCGGTTTCGGGTCATTGCAAAGTAAAGCTGCACATAATGTTCTTTTTCCTGCGATACTGTTTGTTTGTTTGTTTTTTTCTTATTCGAGGACAGTTTTAATTTTGGCGAATGAAAGCAAAGGGGGGGGGGGGGTTACTTTTCGTGGTTTACTGGTGTATATTGAAAACACTGGACCCTAAATGTAACAAAGACCCTGCAAAGCTTCCATGGCACACCACACTGTTTGCAAAAGCAGCCACACACTCCACGTCCTGCACTACTTTCTCCAAAATTCGAAGCGCCCCATCAAGGGCAAAGGACACGGAGTGCACACTGGGAACTAGTAGGCCACTCAGTTTCGGTTTCGATCGAATAGCTTCAGTTCATGCTATCCCGCCGTGACCGAATGCACTGCTTGCGTTCTCGATTATCTGACCTCCCTTGAATGTAGAATTTTGTTTGCCAAACGTGCTCTTCTTGTTACTTCATTGGACAAAAAACAAGCCGCAGCCTCACAGGAATCTCCAAGTTGAGCCTAGCGTTGGCGCATGAACTTTTAAAGAAACGCAATAAATTCGACCTCACTACTGCACAAACGTTACTATGAAGTCTTCCTTGTGTCATAAATATCTCCCACTCAAACTTTATGCTGATTGGAAATCAAGTTGTCGCAAACGCTGAGATTGGCTAGCTACTGACAGAGGCCCTAACAAGCGTCTCCTACTCCTCGCTGAGCCTTTATGGACGAGCTTTTACCGACGCCCAGAATCTGCGTCTGAGCGGTGTGTTTGAAATTATCTCGCCATACTCAGTCAGGAAGAAAGCAAGCACAAAACAAACCTTATGGCCATTAGCAACTGTCAAACACGCTTCGAGTCCTTTAATTCGTTCAGTGCACCGCTGGGGGTTCACACTCATATATGTGCCGTCCGGAGGACGGTGCGACATTCTTCGCTCAAGTGCACGACTGTTGCTTTCTTGAAAACGGTTTGTATGTGCGAATGTGACCATATGATTGCAGGATAACTTCATGCACATACGCTATATTGAATTAGCAGAATGCAAGTGGGTGGGGACTCACTTCGTGCAGTATGTGGGTCGGTACAGATAATAGATAAGTGTGTTCGATTTTACCTTTCCAATGGCAGCTCAGAGTTTTTACCTCGCATACTCAGGCGTATTAAGAAACACAGTAATTGCAAAAAGCTTCAGGTACACATACTTATTGGTTGTTACAGCATGTTGACTCGTACACAAGCAAGAATCCTGACTTCGCAGCGTCGAGATTTCCAGCACTGGCTCATTCATATACATCGAAACTCCAACAGAAAGGCTCAAGTACAAATATACTATACAACAAGCATTTACGTATGGTTCGGGCTTGTGTTAAAGTTTCGGGGTCTTGCCATTTCAGGTTAGTTCAGAGACCAAAAATGTTGCGCTGGAAACCACGAAACACGAAATAACAGCTAATAATAGTTCTCACTCGGCGTATGATCTCACGTCAACGTGTCGATCGAGACCGAAACCATGCCACTCTCCTGAATTAAGATGGCGACGCCGGCGAGTTGGTTCACGACTTAAGAAATTAAGAACAGCGCGCAAAAAGACGAGGACAACGAGAGTAGAGCAGAGGACGAGCGCTGACTATCAACTGAAGTTTTATTAAAAACAGCTCAAACAACTCTCTCTTGTGCTCTACTCTCGTTGTCCTCGTCTTTTTGCGCGCTGTTCCTAATTTGTTAAGCCACTCTCCTCCCTGGCACACAAGTTCCAAGAGTGCAATGCGTGCAGTGTTACATGCAGGGGTTTATCGAAGGAGTCTATTGGACACGTTGTCTACACCTGGGAACGACTTCCGAAGGCAGTGTGGTGAAAGGTGTGCACACACATCCTTTTCTAAACTGCTGCAGAAATTTTCTCCCCAAATATTAACAGGACGACCTGCCAGCACTCCCAGCCTGGTTTAGCAAACACGAAAAGATAAGCTCGCACCAGAGATGCCGCTGGTAATAAACTGAGTAACGTGGCAATGAAATGCAAGGGTGCAAACTAGCAGACAAAGATATGTAGTTCGTAATAGACGAAACCTCTCGAGACAAAAAGAAAAGGGATTACAAACCCACACACATAAGGTCTGAGAAACCTTGCAAGCGAGGTTGTGATACAAACATCCCTAAATTTTTCCGTAACAGACATGCACTGATTTATCACTTGTGTTTACATACAAGATCCACGGCCCCCGATTGCTAGCATTTTAGGCGTGCCATGGGAACTTCTCAGGTCACGAATAAGCTACCAATCAAACTAATCAATCGCATATCAAAAGCATATTTACAGAGGGTTAAACAAGTTGGCAGCTAGCTTGTAAGAGACAGACGACACGGCCCCATTCATTAACAGCCGCTCGCTGCTTTGCATCACTACAAAAGAGACCGTGGGGCCCAAAAGCACATCTAGTTATTTTGCTATCTGGGAAAGAGCGCTTATGTAGTTGGTGTAAATTCTTAAGTGATAGAATCAGAAAAAACAAAAGCAGAGCTTTTAGGTGGCTTATCAAATGGTTATTCCAATGCAAGCAAAATATTATTTAATAGCAGTGGATAACATTTCAAGGAAAACAACGTCGAGTTTGAATAAGAGTAGACTGGAACAGGTTGAACCTGAGCAAACAACTATGGCTGTGACATATCCGTAGAAAGCAACCTCCTGTCATCAGCACCTAAACTGTAATTACTATCTCAAGATTGTTGAAGGAACATATGAATAGGTTTAAAATATTAAAGCAAAACTTCCCTTCTACCAGAGAAATTACAAAACACAAACATGTTTCACACAAACTTTGACGAGACCCTCAGTATTAGCCAGTGACCTTAATCCAGGATGCTATTTGCCATCTCTTCAGCAAGCTAAACTGTAAGGAGCTGTTTAAAGCAGGTGCAATAATGAAAATGTCAAGTTCTTTAAGAAATCGCCGATTTCAACAAAAACCAAAAAATTAAAAGACTGAAAAAAAAAATAGCGAGAAATCATAAAAACCATATAGGGGACACTGCAAGCGGAAGATGACTTGGAAGAGTTATTTTACAAATGAGAGAGGTCAATATAAGTCGATCCAATTCCCGTTATTCAAGCAGCAGGGCAAAGGAGAAGGCAGCACTGCTGTTAGCAACCGCCCAACGTATGTTGTTTCTAAAAACATCTGCATGCAAGGATCTGCCCGGGGCTTCAAGGAGGCTCGGTAGCCATTCCTCTGAGAATGACTAAGTGACCAGGAGTGTTATGCAAAGAAGCGGCTGTGTTATTCAGCAACGACGCAACAAAGTAAGTTCAACGACTTGACCCACCTGGTAAAAAGAATGCTGCCCAGTCGAAGAAAAACGGTGAAAGTAAACAGACCTAGCCCAGTGATAGTCGTGCAGGCTGCATGGACTCCGGCCATCCTAAAACCTGACAATGCTGGAACGTCTGTAGCTTAACTTGAGGTTGTTAGAGACGTCATAATTCTAAAGGACAAATTTTGAGGCTGTCCAACGACATGAAAGAGCTTCTTTAATTCAGGACCTCTTGGGCAGATCCTGCAGTTTGAGCATTATGTGTTTGCAGATGCTTTGTGACACTTGCGTTTCGCAGATTTCCCGAGGCTGTCCGATTTCACAAGCACACAAGGAACCTAATCGGCCTTCCGCTGTCTCGGTATACAAGACTGCGGGAGTACCTAGTCAAAGCATAAACAGAAGCATATAATTTTTTTTCAATGCCTTAATCTCCTTTTCAGTGGATTTTTTTTTTTTTAGACTGATTAGCTTGTAAAGGGTAACTGCAAAGAAAAAAAAAGTGTCTTTTTAAACAGCCTAATTGGGACAAGCATGTCACAAAACCAATCTTTCACGAAAAAACAAAATTTTTTCAAGCAATATTTACGCCACAGGACGTAATTTAGTCGGAGTCACAACTTCTTCACATTTGAAACTCCCGCTCTTTCGACGCGCGCGGAGTGGCTGGTATACGTCACGCAGTGACGTATAATACCAACTTTGTGGCGCGCGATTTCAAATCGGACGAATTAGCCGCAAACTAATATCAGTCTCCCGCAATAAATATTGCTGTAAAAAATTTTGTTTTTGGCAGAAAAATTGTTTTGTGACATGCTTGTCCCAATTAGGCTGTTTAAAAATACACTTTTTTTCTTTTGCAGTTACCCTTTACGGGAAAAATCGCATTAAAATAGAAACATCTGCACATATGGAATTCACCTAATCCTCACGTGCATACGAGTAGTGCCGAGTCACCCTTAATGTGTTTTTTTCCGAGAGTTTGCTGGGATAACCACGGGAAGAGATGAAGGCTTCCGACGAAGACAGACGTGAATTAATCAAAGGCCCCTTTATTAAACCCAACGTCAAGAGAAACAAAAACAAAAGATACAGGGACGAGGAAACAAAGAAGACAACAGGAAGTGAAAAGAACAGGACAAACACTGATACACAAAAAGATAAGAGAATCTGGTCATAAAGAAGACAAAGAAATGAAAGCACAGATCATTTGTTTTCAAAGCATACATGGCATGCGCCAGAGTGATAAACTACACAACAGTCAGCATGTCCTGAGGAACGTCCATTAACAAATTAACAAATAAAGGCTTCGTTGGAGAAAGCATTTGCCGGAATAAACATATGAAAACTCAAATGTTTTAGTAAACAAGCAACTGTGTTCCACAAGTCACAATAACTAAACCAAACCAAAGACCGTTCAGAGACCTTACAAATCGCATGGTAACGATGCCATTGATTACAACTACTCAGAGCCAAGAACAACTCTCGGAACCCTCAGTTCAGTTCACCAAGCTGTTGCTCACAGCAGTTTCTCACATTCACCAAAAGGTTTAAATGAATACCAGCATATTTGTTTAGTAATAAATTTTAAAAAAAATTGCTTTGGATTACTGCATAAGGCACTGGCATCGGCTATTTTGTTATATATGTTAAAAACTCGGCGCGTTTGGTACCAGGAAAGCCCATCTCCCACATCCCTTACTTTTGGGGACAAATCTACCCTGGGAGAGATACTCCTAGAGAGGTTTGTGGAATGGGCTCTCCTGCACTCCAGTCTCACCCTATGATGGACTAGGACCCGAAGTTTGGCGGGCGGAGCACAACCTCAGAAAAGCTTGCATCCGCACTGCAAATGAGTGCGCGAGAGGAATTCCGAAACTCAGAGTACGAAGAGCACTAATCTTACGCATGTGGTTCTCTGTTGGGATAGTGCGCCATTTTATATCGGTTCATTTTATATTTAGCTTCGTAAACATTCATGCCACGTTTCGTAAACATGTCAACCTTCTCGAGAAGTTGGAGGGCGCGCAGGCAACACGGACGTAAAGTCGTTTCACCATAACGATCCGATCCTAGCGGCAACTGAGGCACTTACGAGGTTGACAGCGGCACGGACGAAGCGCACGGTGGTGGGTCGGCAGTCGAAATACTTCGGGCATCGTTACCGTTCGTGCTGCCACAAAAAACTGGGAACTCGGGTGTAAGTAGCACAAAAACCCAGCAAGCAGACGGAGCCGCCGAGAGAGCTCCACGAGCGGACGAAAAACTTGCCTCCGCACAACGCGACTTCTAACAGGCTCACGATTCGACTCGGCACCCCGTAGCATCGGGCTTGAGTCCGTCGTAGGATGAGAAGGAGTGTAAAGCGCGAGTTTGTTCTAAACAAAGCCATAGCTGGGTACCACTCCCTGCTTTGGGGGACAAGAGGTCTTTGCCGGAGACAAGGGATTTCCCTGAGGACAACACTCTGGGGAATTTAGGGAGAGCCTTCTACCTTGAGCGCCTTCTCTTCCTCGGGATCCTCAGGCACCTTGGCCTGCTTGGCTGGGGGCCCGTCGGTCTCGTCAGCCGCCTTGGGCTTGCGCTTCCTAGAAAGCAACCACATCGGGTGAACGCTGGCTCACGCACTTGCCTTTGACCACGACCGACCGCATTACGACACTAGGGGGATCGGTGGCCGAGTGGGCTGACGCACACGAGCCCCGAGGACGTGGAACGAAAGCTTGCGCTGCGGAACCCGGGGATCCTGGGCTCAATCCCCACGCCTGCCCGTTTCCATCCGGACGAGCGTCTTACGCCGTGCGGTCGTGTATCGATCGCTACTGCATGCTGCACTTTAAAGGGACGTTGACAAACCCCAAAAAATTCTATTTTGTGCAAGGCAGTTTAATGTGGTGTCAGTAGACTACCCATTCAATATTTTCCTACTGCATCACCCATATTTATAGAGTCGACAAACGCAACCGCTCAAAACCGAAACCGAAACTGGACTGGTGAAGAAGTGAAGAGGACAGAGTTGCCGGAAGTCACGTGGCTGCAACCAACCATGTTTTCGTTCTTTTTTCATCGTTTCTTTGGTTGCGCGAGGCAGACAAAAGAATTCGCTCTTCGCACGAAAAACGCCAAAGTACTTCATGTTTGACGTTTCCACGTTTTTCAAGCTCTTACCAATTCGTGTTCGTAAGACGAGCGATCTCTTCAGCCAGAAGAAAGGACGACGACTCGGCGACATCTTCGGGCTAATCAGCTTGGTGGTCGGGTGTGTCGTACGGAATAAATCCTAATTGTTTTGATCCGTAAGTGATTTCTATTTCGAAGCTAGACAGATTCGCCAGTACCGCAAAGAAGAGCTCTGCAGTAGAGCTCCCCAGCCCGCCGTCCACCGCCATCGCTTTGTTCGGCTGCCCAGCCCGCGATACGACGCCATGTTGAGAATTATGCAGAGAATGCACAAAATGCTTTTAATTCCCTGTGCTTTTTTTTTTTTTGCATTTAATGTATTTGCAGCTTTTTAGAAGTTACAAGAAATGGGTATCATATATATTTTTTTATATTTTAATATTGAGTCTGTGCCTTCCATGACCCACGACTTCGATTATATTTGGTGCGCGTGTCTAAACCGTAGAGAATGGCACGTGGCCAAAGAGAAAAGAGTGAGCACGGCTCAAACCGGCCAGTTCTCGATCGGCGGTTTTCGGGCGGAACGAAAACGATTTTGAAGCCACAAATTCTAGTTCTGGGTAGTTGGGCTTTCATATGTGCTGTACAATAAAAACCTTGGCGAGCATAAATACCCTGTCAGTGTCCCTTTAACCCATTCGCTACCACACGCGTCGTGCACTGCCGGGCATGTTTTTCCTGTACCGCATATTTTTCCTGTAAAAGGGCCACACTAGGCGTAACTGTTTTGCTTGTATAATAAGCTTTTACAGTAAAACTCAGTGCAGAAAACATGTTTATTTACATGCTTAAGTGGTTCGTTTAAGTCTTTAAATCAGTAGGCCCTCACAGATTCTTCCTCGTATGAAAGATCTCGAACCACTCCATCCTTGGTCTTTAGTCGTGATTCGGACTCTGAAATGCAGTCGGAATCGCTCCCGTCGTCGACAGAAGGCTCTGAAAGCTCACTATCCTCACCAGACGTCCCGTTATCATCGCTGTCGAAGAGGATATATATGGTTTCATCGTCAGAAAGGCCACATCGCACACTGGACGCTGACATTTTCTCCAAGCAGGCAGCGATCGAACGGGAAAGAAGACACACAAAAGAACAAGCTCAAACAAATACAGTGGACAGAACGACCCTCACCATCTGTTGGCAATGTATCTAACTGCACTAACCCGTCTACATTGCGCGCCATCTATGAATGGCTCTTTAAAACAGAAATTCATGCAGACCGGCGAATCGCCGGCTTGGCAATATGGCCCCTGACGGCACACCCGGCGATACGCCGGCTTTGGGAGCGAATGGGTTAAAGACCCCAAGTTACCTGTTGTGCCGCACTGGCTAAATTGCTCATCTACAGCTGAGACACCAGACGCCTACTGAGGCAGACTAACTTCCGGCTGTATAAACATACACAGACCTAGTGTCGAACCAAACCGAAACCGAACCATTATTTTTAGTCGAACTGGAACTGAACCGAACCAAAATCTTCACTGCCATCTTGGAGCTGAACGGGAACTGAACCAGAAAAAATTATAACAATAACCGGCTCAAAACGTTTCACAATATTTTTTTCTTTTTTGTTAGTGTCATAAAATGAATATTCGGGAATAAAAAATTGGCAGCTGTATTTCTATGAATTAATGAAATCGTCATATATAGTCGCCGACCGTTTCTTCGGACTCCGATAACTTGGACTTGTTCGACATTTCGGACCTAAAGGAGGAACCGTGACTTAACCCATAGAAATAGTGCATATTCACGACCAATGTTTCGGACAGCTTGAAGTCCGAAAGTTTGATTATTCGGACAAAATCGTCGCGAGCGATCAGCGGGAAACACCACCAAGAAGCGGCCATTTTGAATTCTATGTTGGCAGCAAATGGATTGACTTGGTTTGGCAGCGCTACTTGAGTACTTCTAGAGTCCTACCGCTGGGTGGCGCTATGCTAGCCCTTTCTTTCCATTTTGCTTCTCTACTGTGCATTCATTTTTGTACCAATTTCGACCTGCGTTGCACATTTTCGTAACATCACGTCGCACTTTCCTCGGGGTATCGGAGCCCATTCGGAACGCTTTTCGTGTTAAAAGTGGCACGAGGTCACACGTTGAGGCACGGTAGAGTAACCCACCTGTCCAACTTCTTTATCTTCTCCTTGAGCATACGCTGGTCATCCACACCCAGCGTCATGAATCCTGGGATGCTGCACGGGAGGAGAACCATGTCGCTATAAAAAAACGATTCCAGCGAGGGTGTGCGTGCTGTGCGACTTTGCTGTCACGTTTTGCCACAGAGCGCCAAAGTATCGCTTTAGTCAGTCCCGAGATCGCTGCGGACACAAAAAGGGCCACATAAATCCTTTGTACCATGGCCATCATTGTGGTCCACTCTTGGGAAGACCCAGTTCAGCAACGGATCCATAGATCACTTTAGAGAAAGATACACCCCCGCTCAAGCGAGTGCCCCAAATGTTCTCCCATTATCGTGGACAGTACATGCGATTGCTCGTAACCTAAATGTGCTGTCTCACCGCTGCGCACACCAACCACCGATGTACGCGCATCCCATGACTCGACAGGCTCTGATGTGTCGCATTAGAGAAAGGCCACAAGCTCGTCGCAGGGACTTGCGGTGGCGAAATGCGAAGCGGAGACAAACTTTTGGCGCCAGATACTTGTCGGGTTGTTTCTGTTTTCACCCTGCCTTTTGGGGTTGCTACATGGAACGGCTCATCATGGATCCGCCAAAGCGGTGCACATAGTGCTGCATGATTCATTCATTTTATCTCTCACCATCAAATGAATCTATATTTTGTATGCCCTAAAATTCTACTACAATATGTAAAAAAAAGCCATTAAGCAAAAAAAAAAAAGAAGAAAGGGTTACCATAATAAAGGACCAACCCATGCCATTTCAATCCACCAGATGGTGTTCCTAAGTGCTAGTAGGGAATACAAAATCTAATATAAATAAGCCAACTGGAGTGAATCAAACTCTCCAAAAAGGTGTTTTTAGGTGGTACATGTGTCATACTCAAATTTCACAAATGTAAATTTAAATAAAAAAAAAAAAGCTTTTTGCCTTTTTTACTTAGTGAAGAAGGAAGACCAGGGAAGCTGTACTATAGTGGGAATGAAGTAATGGCCGGCCGCAAGTTGGCAAGCCAGAGTGGAAAGGCTGGAAAGGTTGCCGGGATCTATGAGTGACGGCGGCAACCAGACAACCGGCAAACACAACACTACAACACTCTGGACAGCTAACGCCATCTATGAGCGACGGAGGCAACTTGCGGTTGCCTGGTTGCCACTGTCGCTCATAGATGGCGGCAGCTGTCCAGAGTATTGTGTAGTGTTGTGTCGACATTTCTCTGAGGATGGACACGACCCTGGGGAAACCTTGTTATTCTTATGCACGGTACACACAAATTTAAAGCATCTAAAAGATGCTGTCAAGTTTTCACTCGGTGTGGTACCGTCAGGGAGCAGCAGTTTAACCAGATGTTTGTTTCTGTTTTCTACCCTGTGCACAGAAATAACAGAAATGTTTTTTCCCAGAAACCTACACACCTAAAATATGAGCATAATAAATGTACCACCTGAAGAAACCTTTTTAAAATAATCACTGCACTTCATACATTAGCTTAATTATTTGGTTTTTATGGCACCTGAATAACGCCCGATGATTCCGAGAGCTTCAAATGACGGCACCATTTCATTCTAAACACGACAGGCATGCTTCTACTAAGACTGTCAAAACTGTAATTAATAAAATTACACATTAGGTTAATTTTAACCATGCAGACCTCTACATCCATTGCCCAACGGCCGCCTGGCACTAGTCTGGTCACCTTTGGCTTTCTTCAGAGGGTCACACAATGTAATCAGGAACCTCGCAGTTTGCCCCAAGTACAACACGTTACCGAGCACTAATTCTTTTAGTGGAGTACATGGTTCAATCTGTCAAGAGGCTCAAGTAAGATAAACAAAAACCAGGACAGTGCATCAGGACGGTGGAGTTCAATACATCCACAAAAGTTTTAGAGATGTTTCCTAAAATAATAAAACCCTATAGAAAACGTATAGTCAATATTTAGGAGGACGCTGAACCTAAACAAATGCACAGTGTCGGCAGTTGGGCTAAATTTCATCGCAATAATCAAATTACAGCGCCCTACCCATGCGGTGCGCAAGTACATCTGCTTCTCGCGTAGGAGTTGCACCGACGTCAGAACGTTGAGCACCGATTGTCTCCCTCTTTTTGGAGGGATAGTGGGTAGATCTCAATGCTAGCTGCCTCGGCTTTTTGTTGTTGCTGCAAACCCTGCTCGAGAAGCAGACAAGCTTGCGCTCTGCATATGATTCGGAAGAATACTGCCACACCACAACGAAACAGAGCTGAACCACTGCAGCTCTTTGGGGTTCCAAAGAGTGCAACCTGCACGGAAGTGCAGGCTATATACCACCTAGAAGATAATGCCTGCGCTGCCCAGCCTGCGTTGGCATCATCACCAGCGTCTCCCGACGAGCGGGACGCAAGTGCGTGGCGCCACCAAGACAAACGTGTCGAGCTACGGCGCGTTTGCGGACGGGGCGGGGCGAAATCTGCTAGCGACGACGTCGCGCGCAGGACCGCGTCTTTTAGGTGGCGTCAGCGAAGAGCGCGGAGAGGGCACGGCCCCACCTGTCGGCCCCCAGGGTGTAGTCGAGGTCGTCCCTCTTCTTGACAAAGCAGTCCACGTGGTACCACTGGGGCACGGGGCCCCGCATCTTGGAGAAGGCCCCGTCGTAGTCCAGCTTGGAGATGCGCACCTCGCCCTGCGAAGCAATCCCGCCGTCGTGGTGCGACCCGTTGAGAACTGCAATAGGCCACTACCCTAAAAGCATGCAACTCACAAAGAAAAAAAAAAAGTGCCATAGTAGGACACATTAAAAAATTCCGCGGAAGCACCAACTTTGTGCAGGAACCCACCATTAACTTTTACGAAATTTGGGAATTCTGCAAATTACAAGTCAAGCGCCCACCCCCTCCAAAGCGCAGGCACTAGCCGAAGATGTTAACCTCACTGCAGCAGCCACAAGACCACCAGCAGTGATGACGACTGCGATAGTATGTGAAAATAAAGGTGCTTTCTTTAGTCCGTTCACCCTGCCTTCAAAGTGCTTTACTGGCTGCTGTCTTGGTTTTTACCGATTTACCCGGAAAAGCGCCCATGCCTAAATTAACCCAGTCTTCAGTAAAAGTGGGGTAAGCACTTCGCCAATATTTTACAATATAAATTTTAAAAAAGCTGTAGTGCGATGTGCATGTAGAGATTCATTTTGAGTGAATCCAAAACTTGCCAGTAGGAGGGCTGATCGACAAGTAATGAGACTGCTTCTGTTTTCCTTTGCAAGGAGCTAGATGGGCAGTGTGGTGCTGATGTATGTGAAGGCAATAAGTCAACATGTCTGAACCTGCAGTTGGACCGTCATACTCTTTAGTGTTCTGTCGCAGCGAACAAAGGCACTTGGAACATGTCGTCACGGCGGACGACGAAGACTTGCTTGCGAGGGCATAGGAGAGGCGAGCGATGGAATTTCGCATAAGCCTTTAAAGAGTGGCAACTGCACTGTGACACTCCTTACAGAGCCCAGACTTATCGCCGTGCAAATTCTTGTCATCTTGTACACTTAGAAAAGAAAAGAAATACTCCTTGGGAGGAATGATTGTTTCTTGTTTTTTTTATACGATGGTGTGAGCAATGTTGCGGCCAATGCTGAAAAAGATGTCGCAAAGCATTCTTTTACATTCTTTTAATTGTTTTCGAAACATTTTAACCCACACACTAAATGTAAAAAAAGTAACATAAAAAAAAATCACAAAACCTGTAAATTACCAAATTCTCGAAAACAAAAAAAAAAGGTCTCATTGCTTTCTGATGGGCTCTCATATTTTACTGTCAACATTCGAAACAGAAGCATGTTTTGGAATTGCTTCTAAATTAAAATGTAAAATGCAAATGCTGCACTTAACTTTTTTTTTCCCCGGAAGTTTTTTCTTTTTTTTTTTAGTATGTTTTTTTAGCCAGGCACTTAAATTGTCTTTTCTTTTGTTCTGTGAGAACATTTTGGAATTGCCAAACTTGTACACTATTGGCACTCAACTAGGTTAAGCAAAGTAACCCAAAGGGTTTCCCAGTCATCTCTGTACCCATGTAAAAGTTATCCAACCTGAAGTGGTAGTGGGACAATTTTCGGACTTGAACCGAATCAAAATTAGAGAAAAACACGGCTAGACTAATAGTGAAAAGACGGTGAGAGTGCAGGCGAGCTGGTGGTAGCTAATCATGTTGTATTACACCTGAGACTGCGGTGGATGAAATTGGAAGAACTTTCAGTAGAAGGAACAGACACAGAGAACGTCTCTGTGTCTTGTTCAAAGGAAGTAGAAGGAACAGACACAGAGAACGTTGGGAGACGTTCTCTGTGTCTGTTCCTTCTACTGAAAGTTCTTCCAATTTCATCCACCGCAGTCTCAGGTGTAATACAACATGATTGGCTAGACTAAGGCAGAAGCGTGAGTGCACCTTGGCAATCTTCTCGCTGCAGCCCTTGCAGGTGCTCTTGTTGGACTTGGCGTACTCTGTCGAGAAGTCCTTTAGGTCGTCGGTCGTCGTCCCCGCGGCCATCTTGGATTCTGCCAGAGGGAGTCGAAGAGAAGAGTGATTTAGAGATTAGTCGGCACGAGTACAAGTGCATGCGTGGAGGCATGCCAGGCCAGAGCCGAGAGGAGCAGCCTTGCCTCATGCGTGTGCGTCTGCTCGCCCAACACAATAGGCTTCAAAGGACGTTCTCAAATCATTTCAATGCAGAGTGCATTTTAAAGGAAGCAAAGATGGGATTTGGGCAGATTTCGCCATTGAGTCGCCGTGCAGAGCTGTTATCGCTAAATTTAGCGCGACGCCAGAGTCACATTGCTCGTACCACTACGGGTCACATGAAGTGCGTCAGGCTACGCCAGGCCATGTGATGTCTGTGTCACATAGCAGAGCTATATGACGTCCCCAGGTAAGGCCGAGATGTCCGTCACATAAGGTCGTATGACACTCCCGTGAAATCATGTTGTAACATGGGTCGACACCTAAAGTTATTAGATTAAATAACTTTGTTGACACCATGACTTTGGGCCATGAGTCCTGTAACCTGACATTCCCCTGTCCAGAATTGCGCATGTATCCCTACCGTAAAATACCGGGCAAGCGCCCACTCAAAATTTAGAGATAATTGTGAAAAAATGTGGATGGGGGCTTGTCCAGTCATTAATTTTACATAACAATGTACTGTGCATATTTTCTCACATCTTGCGAATTTGGGAATGGGCGCTTAGCATGGAATGGGCAGATGCGTGGTATTCTACAGTAATGCATTTGGCATGTGGGATGGGATGTCTGTTTGGCATATCGAAGGAGTGCCTTCATATTTCTCGAACCGTCTGACGATTTCAATTCCCACGCAATTCTCTCCGAGCTCGAAAACGAGACTAAAGACTATTGCAACTGCCGGCCGTCCGCCCAGAAAGGGATGCCAGGCAGACTGTTGGTACGCTGCCCGGAATGCATCTGGGATTGGTGTTTAGCATCCTCTACCACCCGTGCATCGCAGTCGCTCCCCAAGTGGCAACAGACGACGTCACAGGGGCTGGTGTGTCGTGCCCTCGGATGTTAACAATCTCGGCAGTCGGTCTTAGGACCGGCAAAAAGTACGAACAAAGGCTCCTGTGGTCCACCGTCCCAGAGTGACCGCAACAGAACGGGCGTACGCGTCCGCCACCGTGGAGCCGCTGCACACGCATGGCATGGACACTTCAATGGCATCGTCGTTAGGTAGAAATTGAGGGATAGACGAAGTAAGCACGACAACCACAGACGTGCTCCAGGCACTGTGCCGCGTGTCCTCGCTCACCGATCTTCTCCTGGATCCGCTTCTGGTCCTCGTAGCGGAGCGTCCCGTACTTGTCGATATCCCCGACCGACTTGGGCCGTTGCTTGGAGAAGAAGCACATGAAGTGGTACCAGTGGGGCACCTTGCCGTCGAACATGGGCGACTGCGGGGGCAAGAGAAGGGTGCAAAAGACGCGTGTCACGCTCACTCCCGACATTCTGCTAAGACGGCTCTCCAGACATGTCTCGTCAACGTGAAAACCCTCGTTCCCCTAAAAACCATCCATAATGCGAGCTGTCCCTTATGAGACAAAAATGCGCGTATTTACCCAGTTTGTCCTCGAAAATGGTGTCCAAATAATGGGGTATTAATATTAACGAGATACGACTCTGCTGCATTCTGGACAATTTACTATTGGAAGAAATAGTATTTTCGTGACTCCGTAAGAGTCATTCTTGGTGCTGGGATGTAAGGGAGAGGGGTGAATGGCTAGTTCCAAAGGAAGCGCAAGACGATTTTCACACTTTGGCCGACTGGCGCTTAAAACAAATGTCATGTTGGTAATGCATGAATCAGAAATAAGAACAAAAAGAAAAAGCAGCAGTTACTAAAATACCACTTTTTCCTCCCTAATAGA
>JAZHYW010019812.1:0-17121 GCA_037355805.1 Ixodes ricinus | reverse complement strand
AATCGAAAGAATAAAGCACGGAGGACAAGCCAGAGCAACCGTTCTTTCGGGTGGTTATTATTCTTTCTGAATTTATGTATTCAAGTAAAATGCCTCACATTTTGTTTTGTTGCAAATATTATATTTTTATTATTATACGGACGGCTTTTTGGGATGTTATGAAACTACTAGCTCCAAGTAGAGGCTGCATTAGCATAGAACGCCTCTATCTAGTCTTGATGTGCTTTTGGACAACTGAAAAGGTTATGAAACATTCATGTCAGATACCGTCTCACTGTGTGTGCAGGTGACAGCGACTAACCCCTGAAGCCATGGTTGCACACCGATTCCTCGCAACCCCACTGGATGCTGTGCTGTCCCGAGGCCAAGCTTAACAAAAAGCAGTTGCTTAATATTCTGTTGTAGAGCAGTGAATAGGATGCTCAAAAGCAGGTTCCGGTGGTTGCAAAGGTACTGGGCACAGCAACATCATTTGACTTTCTGCACAATGCGGGCTCGTATAGCTCTATTTTGGGGCCTCCCCCCCGAGCTCCTCAAGAGTCCGACCCCGAGGACGGTGTGAGCTTTGACAGCAGAGGACAAGCTGTGCAGCGCTGAAAATCTGAGAGGTGGCTGCCTCTGCACCCCAAGTCATGTGCTGCCTACCAGGGTCTCCCTGCTCAAACTTGAAGCCTGGCAGCTGTCGAGCCTGTTACGAGCTTTGTCTCTCAACTCGTCACATCTGCGAAATATACTTGTGTGCATCCGCTTGCAATGTTGTGTCATACTTTGTAACTTGCCCAATCCAGTAGACACGGCAAGTCCCTTTTGACTGCAGAGTGGTCTACCTAGCAGACAGTCCAAGCGGCATTCAATTCTCTCGGGGTCTTTTATAGACTACCTATTATGGATGAAGAAGCAGTTTGATACGAGGACACTTTTTTTGGTCTGAAGCAATTGCTTATGCATCAAAACAACTTACCTCAAGCCCATGGCAGGCAAGTCTGGTATTTCAGAAAATGCTGTTTCATATTAGACAGAAAGAGATAGACATAGTAACATTTTTTTTATTGCTGTGGTACCTGGGCTGAAGAAACACCACACCAAGCATGTGCTGTCGGATAGTTTTGGTATGGCACCTAAAATTGAAACTTTGTATGTTTGTGATAAGTTGCTGCTTCTGAAAAGCTTTTTAACAAAATGTTTTTGGCAAGGGTAACCTGGCAAAAATGCAAACCGCATAAGCGAGACGCCGAGGCATTACGACTGAGAGAATAAAAGAGGGCCTCCTCACAGGTGGCATCTTGTTTCCCATCGACTGCGTAAGCATTCTGGCTCTAACAGTATATTGTTCTAAGCATAGAGGAAGAAAAGGTGAAGAATTAACTGTGGTTGCTGGTATCTGGACGATTGGAGTTCCACCGCCGTACCACCGTTAATTGTGAAATTTCTGGTTCCATGTATATGAAATACACATTGACATCAGAAGTCGAGATACGAGTCTCGGTACATAAACAATTGCACCGAGATTTGCTGACCCAAAAATTGTACTCTAATGTATGACAATTTTGTCGGGTATGACCAAGGTAGTGCTGCAAATCTTTTTCCATGCTATACTGAAATCATGACAGATGCAAAATGGTGCCTAGGGAGCATGTTTTATTGTGGATGAAAATTCTGCACCCCCATGAGGTGCAGCAAGAGTGTGGTCAGTGAAGATGACTGCTAGGCATGTGCAGCTGCTTGTCCCTCCACAGCCTGCAGAGACAAAGTACGCGAAAAGGGTGAATGCTTATAAAGACATGCATTTTAAACAGCATGCTAGAGAAATTACATAGAACAAGAGAATCCCAGTGGTGTGGTGAGCAGTAGTGTATGGCATACCACTGCTTTTACCTTCTTTTAAAACTCTCATGCAGTACTGGAAATAGCAAGAATGTGAGACTCCTGAAAGACATTTCGTTTATGCGAGCACCTTCCTAACCAAGGAAGTGCTCAGACCAGCACACTCATGCTGTGGGTTTTCCAGTACAACACGCAATCTATGAGACAAGCAGCCCTGAGCAATGTGCATCTAGCTTGATCTAATTACTTTGCAGCAAACAGGCCTGCTCTGTCAATCACACGCAAAAATGGAAAGGGACAAGCTGGTGGAAATCAGTCACTTCGAAACCAACACAAGGTCAGAAAATGAAAAGGAGGAAAACACAAAAGTGCTGCATTCACCGTCCTTTCTGCTATAACTGTCTGTCATAACTGATTTCAAATGACAAGCTAAGTGTTGTTACCATTAATGCTTTTGGTGCTGTAGAAGTCTCAGCTTTTCCGCATTGCGTTGAGCAAGCAACAAAGGCTGTGAGTACGGGCTGCTCTGGATGTAACTGAATAAAGCAAAGATGAAGAAACTCGGCCTAAGATAACTCAGTAGTGCCATATGACGTAGGTTTTCTTTCCACGGTTCTCTAAACAATGCTTGGCAGCCGATTTAGGACCTTGACTGCACTTCTCTACAACTAGGGCATTCATGCTGCACTGTTGGGCCCAGCAGAATGTGCAAATTCAGTATGGGCTGCTTCCTGCCGGCGCATCCCGCGTGTCGCGATTTGTGCCGCTCCGGTGGTCGGTTCACTTGTGCTCATCTTTATCCGCTGCAGCTGTATCTGATGTCTGGTGCACAGCTGACAGCATGACACAGTTTCAGAAGCACGCATACATGGTTTGCAGGTGATGTCATGTCAGTATAAAAGACACGGCTTTTGGGCACTTCCAAGGGCGCCGTGGTGGTGGCCACCACTCGGTACATGTCAGATGCGGTTAATGGCAGAGGCTGCTCATATTGCCACGCGTGTCTCCGAGCAAGCGCGCCCGTGGCCGAATGGTTATCGTGCTTAGCTCGCACACAAAGGGCCGAGGTACGATGCCTGGCCGCACATGCACATTTTTGTTATTTCTGTAAATGTTGCGTTCTGGTAAATTCAAGAACCCTGTTGCTTGTTCAAAGTCTGAATGTTCTTACGCGCCGAACCTTCTACGCCGATTGTTCCAGAACCCCACCCGTGTACATGAGGGGCTCCGCGCGGCGATACGAGAAAGTCTCGCTCTTGCGCTCGATCGTGCTACTCCGCCGACCTTCGATGCCTGTGAGGCTACCTCTTTGCATTTTTGTTTTCGGCACAAGTTCGCCAAATTAAACGTTTAGTTTCTGTTCATTCGTCACCTGATCATCTGTCATTCGTGACATTTTGGTGGAGGTGCGGGACATTAACAAAAATGTGCATGCGCGGCCAGAAATCGAACCTTGGCCCTTTGTGTGGGAGCCAAGCACGAGAACCATTCGGCCACGGGCGCGCTTGCTCGGAGACGCGCGTGGCAATATGTGCTAGTGCAGGCACTTGGGCTAGGCCTAGGCAGAAGTTTAAACCGTCAAGTGATGACGACAAAGTTTGTCCGTGTTTGTCCAGTTCAGTACGCAGAAATATTGCCCTGTGTGGTGGCAAGAACCATCTGCTACTTACTCTCAACTGGACTGTGACAGATTGTGATCTCTAGCCAAAGGTGGAGGACTTGGATACCTGAGTGCAAAAAATTAAGAGAAATATGCAAAACTGCACGCCGATGATTTTGCCGAGTTCGACAGGCAATGCCCAGCTAGGTGCGTCCTGCTCCCACAGCCCTTTGCACCAAATATTTTTAGAAGTGGACCTTTTATATAAATAGCAGACACCAGTTTTGGAATTGGTGAGCCAGTTTTGTCTTAGTGTCATTTCCTTGTCAATTTCAGAGTGGTGGGTAGCTGTGGTGTTGCCGGGAATGTTTGGTGGAAGCAGGCCGCTGTTGGGAAACGGGACCGGAGACAGTCTTTTTGCAAACTGACACTTAGTCTCATCCATTGGATCTGCTGTCTTGTTCAACACAAAACTCGAGTAACCATGTGTGGATTGCCTCTGCACCATGTGTACACTTAAGTTTTTGTGAGTCTTGCTGAGGTGTCACCTTGCTAGAAACATCAACACGGTTGGACCTACAGCCATCTTGGGAGCTACCGAGCCAGGCACAATATGTTTATGACAGCTTCTTCTGACCTTCCTCATAGTTATGCACAGTGCAGGTCGTGTTCACAGTTTTATGCAATTGCTGAGATGGGCACAAAAGCTGTCACTTTGGGCCACTGGAGCCAGCACAGTTCACCATGATCACAGTGTAGCAAAGCTGCAACCACGGACCATCAGTGGCCACCAGCATGAGACTACCGACGGCACTCATGCATAATACATGTCAATGACGTGACATAGGTGCAAACCACGTATCATGGAGATGAATCCAGACTGTTTTTTATACCTACCATTTGGTGGTGGTGGAGCTGCCACCTGTGCTGGGTCCTCACTAGCACCTTTGGCCACAGCAGATGAGTCCTGCATAATCCAATTAAACACAAGTTAACGCACAACAAATTGACAGCCTTTCTGGTTATGCTGTTGATGTAATGCACCATTGCCTGCACCTTAGAATTCAGGTATTGGAGTGCCTCATGCACAGGTCTAGAGAAATTGACCCGTGAGCTTGAGCGCTACGATCCGAGCTTTCGAAGAAACATTACGAGGCAGCACACTCGTGCAAAGTCAATAAGATCAAAACCACAAAGTGTCTGTTCACTACCAGTAAGCAGTTTTAGCAGACCGTTACCGTGTTCTGCGGTGGCCACGGTACGGCTGGTAAGGCTCTAGGTGCGCGCTGAAAAAAATGTTTCAAAGTTACAGCGCGAGCTCCCAGTAGCAATTCCACTGCGCACGGAAACGCTACGCTAAAACCGCCCATTGCGATTCCCAGCACTTACCGACACTGCAGCCGAGATGCCGTGTGGCGACGTACGAGGAAGTCCGCCCTCAAAATCATGCACCTTCTTCCGTGTCTTTGCAAGGAATCTTTCTCATTGGGGCCAGGATTCTGTCCTACTCCTCGAGTTCAGAGACGACACTTGGTTCACATACCCCACCAGGCTGCCGTGTGGCAATCGCGACGTGACAACCTTTGAAAAAGCCCGACTGTGCAGAAAAACTTCCTAAAGTGAGGCCAATCTCCGTACGGACACACGAGCACTTTACGCGCGACACTCACCGTCGGCCATTACGATTCATCCCGATCGCGATGCAGCTCACGCGTTGCGATCATCTAAATTGTGTCACTTATGTAAAAAGACATGATTCATGCGACCTAAAATTGACACCGGTAATTGTATTTAGATTGTACCCAATTCTACATTTTTATAAGTTAAAAATGTTGCTTTTACAAGAACCCCCGATGTGGCGTTGCGCATTTCCCCTAGGGACATTTTTTGGTACAAATCCCGATGAAGTTACAACTCAACCGCCACTCTTCGTCGGCGTCATCAACGAGCCGCGATGAAGTTCCCTGCCAGTTGAGTTCGCCAGCGATTGAGATTTGGCTCCTCCCACCGGCGACGTCACGATGAAGTTTCTCCATCGCTTTTTCCAGCATAGACAGACAGGTCTGAGAACTTCAGCTGCTCCAGCGGCGGCGCTGAACAGCTCCGGCGTAACTTGCGGCGGCGGCGGTGCAGCACGGTGGCGCACAGCAGAGCCGTATATTGAGAGAGTTGGGCCAATGGGCGGTGGAGCAAAGGCCGCCGCCAGTGCCCAATATTCCCCCGTAGTTAAAGCGTAAACTGCGTGCGACACAGTGTCGACGAATCAGCAGACCGCGACGTCACAATATCGGAAACGACATTTAAAGCGTGAAATAGAAGCTTTCAATCTCGGTATGGGCCTCCTGCGCTGAAGCTTTGAACAAACTGTGGCGCCCTCGTTTTGGGTAGTACAAGCTCACCCGGTTGGGACTTCCACTATTGTGGCGCCTTTGCCGTAATTTTTTCCTTTTGTGAAGTGCAGAAGAACGGAAAAACACCTTTGGACTCCAGAAATCGGCTACATTCAACGCCGCAAGACACTCGAAATTTCCGGATTCATGCCACCACCGCTAGAGTACGCGTCTCGTATCTCTAAGTTCTGACGTTAGAGCATCTGGCGTCCCGACGTTTTTGTTTTTTCTTCACCTTTATGTTTCTTTGGGACGCGTGATACAGCGTTTCTTGGTTGACGCTCTTATCGTCCTAGCTTTGGCCTGTGCTTTGACGGCGTTAGCGTTTTTCGTTTTTATATATTTTCCTCGTTACTGTGTTTGGTGCCAGAGCAGGCACGCGACTAGATGTGTGGCAGTTTGAGTCGCTCAAGTTTGTACTACCCAAAACAAGTCCTAACAAGTCATTTTCGCAGCGCCTCCTGGGTAACGCAGGATGCCTATCTCGGTGACAATAGCGTCAATAGCAAATCAGCAGCAAAGATCGTAACTACGCAGTTGTCTCTGGTTTTGAGCGCACGATCATTTACATAATTAAAAACAAAACAGCGCAAAGTCTAGGACAAAGTGAAAGGTAACCGACAGGACACAGCGCTGACTCTCAACTCAAGATTTATTTAAGTTAGCATCCAGTATAAATAGCAAACATACGACACCAAATAAAGCGAGAAAAACACTCAAAAGTATTTCACGTGTTGAATACAACACCGTCACTGGTTTGCCCTCCTCGTTCCTAGTAAATGCCGCTCTTTATCTGAAAGCACGAGCGCCGAGCGCTTACACAATCTGGTCCCAGTTTCGCGATGTCACGAACTTCTATAATTTCACGCCTGACTCTGTCTTTATTTTAAAAACCACTTGGCCTTTGTCGAAGACTGGGATGCAATCGCAATCTCTGCTGTGCACCCCAAGGTTACCCGACACAACTTTAGAAACATTATATCGGTGCTCTCTGAGCCGGTCGTTGACGCATTTTCCCGTTTGACCGACATAACGACTACCACAAGATAATGGAATGGAAAAGACCACTCCCTGCAAACAAGCCACGAATTGATTTTGGTGTTTTTTAGTGCACCTCGGTCTTTTTAACATCGGAATTAACTTTTCTGCGGAGCCCAGACAGCTTATTTGGTGCTGAGAACAACACCCTGACACCCACGCGACTTTCCACTTTCTTCGGGTTATGTGAGATACGGTGAAGGTACGGTTCAACAGTGACATTTTTGTTCACTTCAGGACGGCAAACCAGTGCCGGTGTTGTATTCGACACGTGATAAGCATTTTTAGTTTTTTCTTGATTTATTTGGTGTGGCATGTTTGCTATTTGTACTTGATCAGGGCTGACAAAAGGAAAGTCAAGCTTTCCCTAGCGAACGCCTGAAATTTCCCATATTTCTGCCAAAATGTCCCTCGCTTGCTCAAATAATTACACAATACTAAATGTTTGTTGTTGTTGTTGGTGGTGGTGGTTGTTGTTGTGGTTGTTGTTTTTGTTGTTGTTGTTGCTGTTGTTGTTTTTTCGTTATTGTTGTTGTTGTTGTTTTGCATCACTTCTATTTTTACAATGAAAGATATATTATGCGGCCTTTACGTCTGGCGTGAGTTTCGCCAAAATGAGTTCATCGGGCCAAAACAACGGCCAAAGCAGATCTGGCGAGGGGAAGTGTTACCGGGAAATTCAAACTGATGAATGAAACCCTACCTTCACCTTAGATGTTATTAACGCCATCAGAGTATGGTACTGCTTAATAAGTTTATTAGCGCTTTTTATAATAGTCAGTCCAAAACAAAAGGTATAACACAAGCCAGAAGTTTTCGACTCAAACACAGGGAACACGGCACGGAGTAACTACCATTTCGTGCACGGCACTTCACGAAATATTACTAGTCATGGTAAGCCTGTATCTCCAGACAACGCAATATTTTTCTTGTGTACTCAGGCTTTCTTTTCCGAGCAGGCACGGCGGCGCTCTCAGAAGCTGGCACTTGGCTGATCCCTTCGCCTATAGCTTTCACGGGGGCGATGAAAACGTATGAAAGTTTATTTTGCCGAAAAAAGGTTGTTCGAGTGCTCTTTAGTGTTTCCAGATGGTCGCAGAACAAACCGCCAAACGGCTGGAGAGAATAGCCCACAATCTAGCCAAAGCCGCTAAACTTCGATGTTATCTCGAAACAAAAATCCATATTGACCAATAAAATTCAAGATATACGGTATACGGTACCCGTAATTTCCCTCAAAGTAGCAAGATTTTCCTTATTACCTCATAGACCTGAACATTACCTTCATCTGGGTGTCAGCATTGTGTACCTGTCGGTTACCTTCTACTTTTTCCTTGTCTTTGCGCTGTTCTGTTTTTAATTATGTCTGCATAGCAACTAGCCCAAACTTCTACGCTAATAATTAATAATAATAGTATTTTATTTCCTACTTTTATGATGGTGAGGCCCAGCAAAAAAATATCTGCAGTAAGCAGCTTGACGAGACCCTAGGCCCCTACAATGGCCAGCAGCAAGCGTGAATACAAACAAAAAGCAACATACTAGCGTGCTAGAGGCAACGATGTAACAAATTAGTGCACAAAACTAAAAAAATGATCACGTCAAGCATATAATAAGCCCAAGTCTCTAAAGGTTAGACTTTCCAGATCAATGTTATTGCTGCTAAGACGGTTTAACACATGCGGGAGTGGGGAACTTATCATTTCAGATCCATAATTTGTTCGCTGCGTGTTCAACGTTCGTTTATTCCAAGGAGGATGTACAGAAGTTTGCTAAAGTTGAGGGGGCGCTCGTCAAGTGAAGCCGGCGGCCGCCATCTTGCCGTGGGCAGAAAACGCGCCTGACAGGGGTGAACGCGGTCTTTGTTATGGACTAAAACATGTAGAAATTGACGAAGAGGGCATGTAAACAAGACTCCAATAAAAATGGTTTGCTCCTGTGTTGCGTACGGGTGCACGAACAGGGCGAAGGCGGGGCAAGGGATCACATTACACTTGTAAGTACAATCGGAATTGTTCTGAATGGGGATGCGATCGAGGTTCCCTACGCCTTGGCGATGCCCGGTGATTTGGCGCCTGCGCATAACAATTAACAGCCTCGTATTACTAGAATGGCAAGTTGGGCTAGTTGGTAGGAATCCATATTCAAAAACAGCGCGAAAAACACACGGACAAGAAGAGACACACAGGACGAGGCGCTGACTGTCAACTATCTATTCAGAAGACAAACAAAAAAATTCACGAGAGGGCTGCTTCTTCTTTTTTCTCTTCCGCCAGTCATTCGTCATTAAGCGCGCAACATTATAAATCATATCAAATTAAAACACACCAGTACACTAAAACACCCCAGCACAGGTATAAGTCATCGCGTCTTCTTCCTCCTTTCTTGTTTCTTCGATCTTCAATTCTCTGGTCAACCCATGTCCAAAAGAACAATCTCACTGTCCACTATAGTTAATGGATGGTTGGCTCTCGCACCCGGGTTTTCGTTTTGCTATATGGTAGCTTCTACTAACTCCCTCAAATAGCTGATCTTTGTGTTTAAACAGCACGTTTGTGGCACTAAATCTAGGCTCACATCCACAATCACGGCAGTGAACAGCTAAGTGGGAGTACGCGCTACCTCTTAATGAACTGTGGTGTTCGCGTAGACGAATGTTGAGGCAACGCCCCGCCTGCCCAATATATGAGTGACCGCATGAAAAAGGTATTTCATAAACGGTCCCCTTGGCGCAGGACACGAACTTCATGCCATGCTTGACGCGACATCCAACAAGTTCTGGCTTACTTTTCTGGCTAGCACTGTCAAATCAATCAAGATGGCGGAGTGTTCCCCGTGTTGTCCTCGCCGTCAGCGCGGTGTGACAGGGTTGTTGGACAACAAATCGGGCAACACGGTTGCCAGGCGGCAGCAACATGTTGCCCGACTGTTGTTGTTGCCACGATTAGAGCACTATATAGCTCATACGGAGTAGAGTAGCGCAATCCTTTGATCCGCGTGTTTCGCCGACAACATGGCCGACAGAGCAGCGCGGCGCGAGTCACGTGGTACTCGGGGTTCCAGGAGGCGGCCCGCCCTATGGGAGAATACATGGAGATCGACTCAACACGGCAGATTAAAAAATAAACGCCAACTTTACACTTTTCGAAACTAGTCTGTCATGAAGTTGGTAAAGCACTAAACACTTTATCAAAGTTTTCATAATGTCGGATGCGTGTGAAAAGTTTGAAAAGGCAATTTCAAAGGCAATGGCGTTTGAAGCAGACGATTTTTGTACGCAGCGGAGATTGACTTTCTGGGTTGGCCGGAGCGGGTCACGTGGACGGTGCGACGTCGCCGTGACGTCATGGCGTCGTCTGCTGCATGATTCCGCTCAGGCAATTTTTTAAAAACAATTACGTCCTTACATGGCACGCAACTTAGCGCAAATTATTCTAAAATGTTTCTTTATATGTCTAAAACGATTGACGTTCCGGACATCTCCACAATATTGAAGAAACAACGATTTTCTCACGTTCCCCATACATTTCTGATCGGAGTTTGAACCCCCGGTGTTCGCCGCTAGTCGTCGAGAGATGGCGTTCTAGATTGCGCTACAGTAGTAGAAAACATGTACCAACTCGGCCACCTGTCAATCACAGCCCCCAAGGGGGCGGGGCCAGCCCCGACCAATCACAGAGCCGCAGGGCGGGGCCTCTTCCCTCTCTCCCATCCCAGGGACCAATGACAGGGCATGGGCGTTGGCCAGTGACCAATCGGAGCTCAGCGAGGTCCCGCCCTCGAGTCACGTGCTCGGTATAGGTGTGAGGTCACGTGTCAGGCGCGTGCCAGAAGCGTGTCACTTACCGCAAACCGCAAACCTCAGACCTCAAACCACAAGCGTGGTTCACCAGGTGTTGACAGCTGTGGTCATCATCTGATAACAACCACGTGATGTCACAGGGTCCGAGCTTCGTCCGACAGAGGGCGCTATAGGACTTGAATTGCGGCGCTCAGGGCGTCTCACGTGTGATGGGTTCGAGCTGCGTCCGACAGAGGGCGCTCACGTGATGTCGCACAGGGTTTGTGCTGCATCCGAAGGAGGGCGCTGCGCTCCGGTCACATGACGGTCACGTGTTTTGAATTTGAATCGCTGGGCGGTAAATGCCTTTTTGTCATCATCTGATAACAACCACGTGATGTCACAGGGTCCGAGCTTCGTTCGACAGAGGGCGCTATAGGACTTGAATTGCGGCGTCTCACGTGTGATGTCGCACAGGGTTCGAGCTGCGTCCGACAGAGGGCGCTCACGTGGTGTCGCACGCACCGAGAAGTCAGTGCGTGCCGATTGAACTACCGTGATCGTGTAGCTGTTACCCTCAGCCCACCAGGGGTCATCGACGACAGATGGTGGGTCCTAACGACCTCCCCACTCCTGTCCCCCCCCTTTTTTTATTTTTTTATTTTTTATTTTTTTCGGCGTGTCCAATTTCGACCCTCGTTTCAAAGAGATTGCGCCGCAGAATACAATACAATACAATACAGGGTTTGTGTTGCATCCGAAAGAGGGCGCTGCGCTCCGGTCACATGACGGTCAAATGTTTTGAATTTGAATCGCTGGGCGGTAAATGCCCTTTTATTCGATTAAAAAAGGCTCGCGACCGACTGGGAATCGACCTGTCTACCTTTGGCACAGCAGCCCGACACTCTACCCCTAAGCTACGAGCACTTTTAATGCGTATAGCATTCTTTGGATACTTCACGCACTTTTCGTCTATGTATCTATCTATCTATCTGGCTATCTAACCTCTTACCCCGCGGGTCGATAAATAAATAAAGAAATCAGCAGAACCCATCCTTTGGGAATGATTATCTACGTTAATGCGAATAGCATCAAACGGTGCGGAGTTATGCGCGTTCGTCAGGTGGCCGGCACACTCTAGATATGCCAGCCCACTCTTGAGGCGATTCTAAATTTGTTGACACTTTCACAGCCCTGCGCACGATCTCCGCAGCCCAGCACGTGCGTTTGTGTCACTTAGGAAGGCGAGCAAAGCACGCGCCATACGCACAAACACTCAAAATGGTACCGACCAGACTTTCTGGCGTCTCAGCTAGTCTCAACCAACGGGAGAGGGTGAGCACGGCCGCTAGCTCACCCTCTCCCGCGCTCGGGAGAGGGTGGTGTAGCGGCCGTGCTCAGCCTCACGAGAGCGGAATGAGCCCTCGTGCATGGAACGCGCGCGCACCGGTAGCTGTGACAGCGCTGTAAAGCGCGTCCTATGGTAAAGATATAAACAACCGATTAGAGTGCGTTGAATGACTGCCTTCATAGCTCTGTGGTTAGCGCGTCTGCCTGCTGATCAAAGGGTCAACGGTTCGAATCCCAGCCGGCGCCGGTCTTTTTTATTTATTTATCGACCCGCGGCGTAAGAGGTTAGATAGCCAGATAGATACATAGATAGACGAAAAGTGCGTGAAGTATCCAAATAATGCTATTCGCATTAAAAGACTGGCGCCGGCTGGGATTCGAACCGTTGACCCTTTGATCGGCAGGCAGACGCGCTAACCACAGAGCTATGAAGGCAGTCATTCAACGCACTCTAAACGGTTGTTTATATCTTTAGCCATGGACGCGCTTTACAGCGCTGTCACAGCTACCGGTGCGCGCGCGTTCCATGCACGAGGCTCATTCCGCTTCGTGAGGCTGAGCACGGCCGCTACATCACCCTCTCCCGAGCGCGGGAGAGGGTGAGCTAGCGGCCGTGCTCAGCCTCACGAAAGCGGAATGAGCCCTCGTGCATGGAACGCGCGCGCACCGGTAGCTGTGACAGCGCTGTAAAGCGCGTCCTATGGTAAAGATATAAACAACCGTTTAGAGTACCGTTGGTTGAGACTAGCTGAGACGCCAGAAAGTCTGGTCGGTACCATTTTGAGTGTTTGTGCGTATGGCGCGTGCTTTGCTCGCCTTCCTAAGTGACACAAACGCACGTGCTGGGCTGCGGAGATCGTGCGCAGGGCTGTGAAAGTGTCAACAAATTTAGAATCGCCTCAAGAGTGGGCTGGCGTATCTAGAGTGTGCCGGCCACCTGACGAACGCGCATAACTCCGCACCGTTTGATGCTATTCGCATTAACGTAGATAATCATTCCCAAAGGATGGGTTCTGCTGATTTTTTTTTGTTTTGACAGTAGGTACGTCATGTATGCACCTCTACAATGTCGAGATAGTTACAAAAACTAGTCTGGATCTTGCAGCCCAGCCCGTTCCTCACAGGATGTACTCGACGTTTGAGGGTTTGGAGCCACGGAACTGTTTTGCTACAAAAATAGACGGTTGGAAACCTGCGAAGTCGCCTTGTTTCTCACACGAAATAGGTAGGAGGTGCTTCATTGCTTCGTCTACGAGATGTAGAGGATCTATTTTTGTGTCATGGTCCCTTTTATTGTAAAATATTTGTGAGCGACATCGTCAGGGAGTTATCTACTTTGCGAGGATTGTATCGCGCGTTGCTCGTGAGATGTCATTTCACAACTTTTATGCCTCGGATGTGCCTTGAAACTGCTTGTGTTGTACATTTTTGGGTAAAGCGTTTCCAATGGTTTCTTTGTTGCGCAGAGTGAAAACAAAAAATTAAACACCGTATCTGTATTAAAAGTGTGGGTGTTTTTAGAGCGTACGAGAATAAAAAGATGAAACACCATATCTGTCTCATTTTTAGCGTTTTGATGCGGCCACGCTCCGTTCCATTTCCCACACTGCTCCGTTCAGCAGACAGATGACGCTAAAATTAGCGAGAGATGTCGCGCGCGCGATAGAGTTGACGCCATTTACCAATCTGGCGCTAAAATTAGCGAGAGATTTCGCGTGATAATGGTAAAAGTCCACGCCAGCTAAGGGATTCAGGTCCGCGCCATCTACAAACGGAATCGGCAACTCACACGCACAAAGCCGGGACTTGCGCGCGCGCGAAAATACGGATGAGCACGCCTAAGCAACACGAGCAATTTAACTTTGCTGCAACAGATGTTGCAAAGTCCCACCCACGCCACCAGATGTCACTCATGCCCTAACAACAAAGACGGTTAGCAACAAAAACGCGCGCCATCTATGAACGGAGGGGACAACTCATACGCCTAAATCCCGGATTTAAACTGTGTGCGCGCGAAATCGAAAAGAGGAAATGCTATCTTCATCTCGATGAAGTTTAAAATAATCTTCGACCAGTTCAAAGTTTTAACGCTAGGTGTCGGATATCCCGCCATTGGCTGGGACTGCGCAAAGTTTTACGCACTGGGCCCGAAATTTCACCAGGGCCACTTCAGAGTTTTTCGCGCTGGGGCCAGCCCCCAATATATGGCAGTGCCACGTCAAAACTTTACGCTTGGTCTCAACTTAGAACGGTTCGTGAGCTTCGAATTTTTACCGTCACCGCTCAGAAATTAACTGTATACAGCTGACCACGTGGGCTAAGGACCCGTCATGTCACGCCCGAATTTAGCGGGTCCTAGCTTTTAACGCCAGATGTAAACAAATTTAGCAGAAACACTTCAAAGTTCTAACACTAGATGACTTCTATCCCCAAATTCACTGGGATCCAGCACGGTGCTGGGGCCAGCCATCAAAATATGGCAGTGCCACGTCAAACCTTTACACTGTTTCTCAACTTAGCACGGTTCGTGAGCTTTGAATTTTTACCATCACCCCTCAATATTTAACTGGATGCAGCTGACCACGTGTGCTAAGCGCACGCCTGGGCAACTTCAATGCTTTACGCTGGGCCAAGATGTAGCACGACCTGTGAACATCAAAGTCTTACCGTCACCCCAGAGAAAATTTAGCGGTATCCAGCTGGTGCTAAGGAATCTTCAGATGACGCCCAAATTTAGCGGGTCGAAGCTTTTACCACCAGATGTCAGCAATTTGAGCGATGAGCACTTCAAAGTTCCAACGCTAGATGGTGTCTATTCAAAAACAAATCACTGGGTTCAGCACGGTCGGTGAGTTTCAAGACTTTGCCCCAACGTTTAGCAGGTCCACTTCAAAGCTTTACGCTGGACCAAGATTTAACACGGTCCGCCAGCTTCAAAATTTTACCGTCACCTCACCCCCAATTTAGTGGCTGATGCTAATTGGACCGTCACATGACGTCCAAAGTTTATGTCGGGTCGAAGCGTTTACCACCAGATGGCACCCAAATTTGACAACGACCACTTCACAATTTGAACACTAGATGGCGCCTATTCCCGAAATTCGCTGGGTCTTTGCAAAGTCTTAAGGGCTGTTTATACTCCGACGTTGAGCGCAGTGACCGCGGCGTAGCGCAGAACGTGCGCCTTTCATTGGCCGGCAACCAGGAACTCGAGAGCTGCGACCAATCAGTTTCTGCGCGCGCTGCGCTACGCCACGCCCGTCGACGTTACGTTGGAGTATAAACGTACCTTTACGATCTGGCCCCAAATTTTAGCACGGCCACTTTAAAGTTTTACGCAGGATCAACATCAATCACGGTCCGCGAGCTTCAAAATTTTAGTCACCTCAATCTCACTTTGGCGGGACCCAGGTGCTGCTCTTTGGTACCGTCACATGACGCCGAAATTCAGCGGGTCCAAGACCCCGAATGCAACAGCTAAGGGGGCGCCACGAGGCTACGAGGCCGCAAACACCATTTGAATCGCGCGCGCGCGAGATCACGTGATAGGAAGACGAGCAACGTTAGAGCCCAGCGACGTCACACGACCTCCCTCACATGACCTGCGGCAATGACGCATCCCTGTTTTTTAAGCGTATTACAAATGCCAAGTGACAGGAAAACACGTGATCTGAATTGCACACACACACACACTCGGACAACTAAGACGACTTAAGCGGTCTCGGAAGCAATGTGCTCGTAGCTCATTCCAATTTCGAACACCAGCGCGTGCGGACGTGGAATGATGAGCTCCAGCGGAGCGGTTTTGCGGCCCGGCTGGGCCGCGGTGCCAGAGAAGACGCAGCGTCTACTGACTACCCGACTATTCTGCCACCCCTGCCGACTGGTTCTGCGGTGTTAAACACCGTGTTTTTGCATGCTGACGTTCGTGGCCGCCCGTACCGAGTCGAGGACTTCTGGGACACCCTGCAGCGTCTGGAAATGCTCCCCGAAATCGCTGCTTTGGGGCATACCAGATGAACCACGTCTGGGCTGTGACTTTCAAGTCACCCGAGGGAAAGCGGAAGGCCCTTGCCGGCGGCGACCTCGTCGTCAAAGGGCGGTGGTGCCTCGTCATCGACCCGGAAAACCGAGACATCCGCCTCAAGCTTCACTGGATGCTGTATCATGTTCCTGAAGACGAAGGTGAAGGCCGCGTTGGCACCATACGGCACTGTAATCGAGGTGGGCACCGAGAAGTGGCGGGTGCAAGGCATTCCGGGCTGCGCGTCGATGACGCGAACGGCTGTCATTCGGCTAAAGCCTGGGTTTACACTGGACGACCTGCCGCATCAGTTGCGCATCGCCGGAGGGCTGGCGCTCGTTGTAGCGCCTTGCAGGGCGCCGCTCTGCCTGTGCTGCTAGCGGACCGGCCACATCCGTCGTGACTGCCGCGTGCCCAAGTGTGAGTCGTGCCACCGTTTCGGCCATGACGCTGACCAATGTGTGAGGACTTATGCAGCGGCCGCAGGTGCCCGAGGTGGCGAGACAAACGCCGAGCACGTCATGGACGAGACAGACGCGGAAGAAGTCACCGTGAGTGCCGCTACCGCTGCCAAAGACAATGAAGAGAGAGCTAAGGATGGCACCGACCGACTAGCGCCTGCAGAGTTGCCGAAGATGATGGAGGCCAAGCCAGTTGCTGTGGTCGAGACGAGCCATGACCAGACAACACCATGCAACGCTGCGCCGGTGAAGGAGGAGGAAGAGGCGAGATCGTCGAGCCAACGACGCCTTCTGAGGTGCAGCTAAAGGCTCTGTTATACTCCGACGTAACGCGCGCCAGCGAACGCTGTCCGAAGTCGGCTACGTCACGTTAGTCACGCCGAGCGCGTCAAAAATTCGCCCTCATTGCTTTGGCGGCTCCCACGGCGCGCGTTGGTGGGCGGCCGGCGCGGCGCATGCGCAGAATCTGACTACGAGTGCACGTTTCCTGCGAGAGTGCGCCACTTCCGGCTCCTTTTCGTTTCGAATAGCAGACGAAAATTCTCGCGCTTCTAAAGCGCCAAGTTCGAGCGATGGCGTGGACGTACCTTGCACGACGAAAACTCGCGCTCGCACTGTTGGGGCACCGCCTGCGTCGCAAGCGTAGGCGGTCA
>JAZHYW010019810.1:0-24878 GCA_037355805.1 Ixodes ricinus | reverse complement strand
GCGCGTTCAGTTATTATTTACTGAATTGTTCTGAAAAAATACCGAAAATGTCACACATACTTCTTTTTTTTTCTCTAAGATATTTCTAGAATTTTGAGGTTCAAATGTATTGTTTTTTCCTCCCGCATGAAAGATATAGAGCCTATCGTGGCTAGCAAGAGGAAAAAAGCAAAACCTGTTACGCCACTTTTCTCTAGCAAATGGGTTAAATGGTGCCGTTATAATTTATATAGTATTTCTTGCGGAAGCAAATGGCTAACCCCTTCGCATCGATTGGTGTGAGTGAAAACCGACCTGTGGTGCAGTTTTGTCACGCAATTTCCGTGCGGCTGGGAGCAGGCGTTCAATCCAATACAGGCTCCGACTCAAAAGAGGCTGACGTTTTTTTCGAGCTAAATTTGCACGCTTTTGTCAGAGTTGGTTGTGAGTGCATTGCTATGTTATTCCTACGTGAGTAACAGCTAAACAGTGCACGCAGTGCGTGGATAATTATGTCCGCACTTCTCGCTTTATGATTCGTTTCTTGTAGCGTTGCATTCGTGCTGCCATATCATTGACTGTCAAGCGTCAACGACATGCTCGGGAGCTGGCCACGCCGCAGTTTCTAAAGCTCTCAGTGCTTAAGTTGGTATCCAAACATTTTGATCTCGGTGCTGTGACTCTCTATAAACCCGAGTTAGTGAGTATCAATGTCCTCTCCGCAAGTAGTCGCAAGCTCACTGCGGGTGTAGACGCACTACGTGCGTTTCGAGCTTGAATAATCGCGGTTGGAGGAAACAAAAAATAGCTAGAGTCCGAGCAAGTCTCACATCACTATACACACTGCATGCCTAAAGTTAGAGCTTACACTGCGCAAAGGCCATCAATCTCCCCGCCCAGAATACGTCTCAGTGACCTTTGTAAGAATAAGCATACTTTAGTCAAATTAACATTTGGGAACAGAGATGCGTGAACAAATTTTAGAGACCAGAACTAACTCCCTTCTAGTTTACAATATCCAGTGTGAAGGGCTTGCTTTCCGTTTAAGAGCGCAAATTAACTGTGCAGCGACGTCTGATGACAAACTCGGTAGCAGTTAAAAAGATGTGGAATCATCGGCAGATTGTGCTAGTTTACATCGATATGTGTTGATTTCTGGCAACCCATGCCAGTGTCTCCTCATGTTTTAAACAAAAGCTCAGCGGGCTTCAGAGAACGGCGGCGACATGAACCTACAAATTCTAAGTAGACAAAGACGCTACTTAACCACAATGATATAGACAAACTAATTCGAGGCCAGAAAGAGAGGCTATAACAAGCAAGCGCCCAGAAAAACCGTGATGGCAACGACGGAAACTTAAGTCCACAGGGATGGGATCGCTAAACGTACATTATTATAAATGTACAGCGGCGGATCGAAGGCGACTCCAGGCGAGTGTCATGTGCCGGAGGCCGTAGGTATCAATTTTTTTAAACGTACAACATGCAAATAAGGAACAATGTTATTTTCTATATTTGTTTTGCAGATGAAGAGAACGGTCTCTGGGTACCTGGAGGTAATGCTTTGTTCAGCAGCCAGCTCTTTAACTATTATTTGAAGCCAGTAGAAACAGATTGCACCTACTCACTGCAGCTCATAGAGCCTGGCAAGTATCAAAACCCCCATCAACCGCTTGGTTTCTGAATCGCATTGCGTGTATTTGAGAAAGTTCTTCAACATGCTTTGGGCAGCACTGGCAACCAGCACGGATGCAAGTGCGTGCTCTGCGCTTCAACAACGCCTTGGCGCCTCTTGGTGCGTATGCTGTTCAGGGCATAGATTCTTGTGCCTGTACAAACCGTATCAGTATTCCACCGTCTTTGACAGCATATTGGAGACGCAAATATCCACCCAACTCTTTATTGAACGGATTTTTGGTTGTCCAAGCCTCTCTGTGCTGAATCGTGTTAAAAGTTGGCACATGAAATCTTTTGGTTGTGAATGTGAATATCTTTCAGCGTTATAGCGATGGTTCCTGGAGGTGTGAGGTTCGACCTCGCACAGAGTGGGTGAGATCCTGTCCTCAATTACCTCTTTTCTAGCGTGTTCTCCTGCGAAAGTTCCTGAGACCAGGAAGTCAGCCGCCACTTCGTGCGTGCGGGAACACGTGCAGCGATGAGCTATACCAAAACGCCCAACAGACAAAGCTTTGTTCGCTGGAGCCTTGACTAGGTGTCACTCTAAGCTTTTGTGACAGACGATATACGAGCCAGTAGAGTGTGGTCCACGTCAATCCAGTGTTTTCATTTCGATGAACAATCGCTCAAAAGCATTTAAACCCCAGAGCGCGGGGCCAGTCAATCCTCCTAAATCTGTTCGTACTTCCGCTTGGTTCCGCTGGAGTGCCTTTGAAAGGTGCGCCTGATGTCTTAGATTTTTTTTCTTTTTTTTCCTGGCACTAGTAGCATGTGCGCCAGATGCCCAGAGACATATTCAAAATAGTATGGTTGGTTTGCTAGGGTCAACTCAGGGTCAATAACGGAGCCGGACGTCGAAATCAACATTAGGTTGTCGAAACCCTTACTAGAGGGTGATTCTGAGCCCAACTCTCAAACAAGTTCCCAATGTGCTCCAATCATTCATAGAGAGGCTCTTACAGTCAGTTACAGTAGGTTGGCTGCAGGTTGCAAAAGCTTTTAGAGTTCTTCAAGCCCCATTAGATGCGTGATGACTTGCGCATCACATAGCTTACAGGAACAGTTAACTCCAGCGAAATTTCTACTAATTTTTCTTGTCCATCGTAGCAAGTTCACCCTAAAGTATGTTGGAGAAACCCAGGGTTTGCCAACTGAAGTTATAAAACTCAGACTTTTCTCGTGAGGCTTTGCTCAGAAGAAACAACCGAAGCATTCAGCTCAAGTTTGTGCTTACGCTGTTCATTTATTCAGACGTTACTGGAAACACAGTTTGTAATGCACTGACATGTGAAGCTCGAGTCAAGTGCTCCCTTACAGAATATGTTGAGCGCCCATTTTAATACTTATTTGCTTATTTGCTCATGCGGGTTCTGTCGGTGCATAGACGGGTGATTCCAGCAGGGTAGTAATACACATCAGTATACTATATTTCACTTCTACATATACTTGACTAGGAGGAAAACTGCGCTATAAGACAGAAAAAGAGGAGAAGAACGTGCATGCCACAACTACCAGCTATCTTAACTGTCCACACTACCTACAGCGCTAATTTTCGAGACACGAAGAGCAGCCCGGAAATAAAAAAAGCCCAAGCCTTGCCCCAAAAATACATACGAAAAGGGGCTCACAAAGAATGTTGTATAAAACGAACCTTAGAAAAGTAACGCATAATTTCCCGCTAAATTTAGCGGGGAGTGGATTAAGCTGGTTAGGCCACATTGACGCTAATTTTTCCGCCAAATTGGCGAAAATTGAAATTTGTTGGTAGGTGACGTGCTACTACCAAGTCATGTGACGTCAGTGTTCCCAAGCAGCCGGCGGAAAACTGAAAGAAATGGTGTTGAGGTCACGTGACGTCGGTTTCCTTCGTGCCAAAATGAACGGGGAATTGAATTGGTGTTGTGGTCACGTGACGTCAATTATCCCGCTCAATCTAGTGGAGAAACTGGAATTTGCCCATAGGTGAACTGGCACACCAACTGTTGTGACTTCCTGTCTCCCCGGTAAGTTTTAGAGGGAAAATGAGGTGGTGTTGAGGACACGTGACGTCAGTTTTCCGCTACGTAATATAGCGGGAATTCAATTGTTGTTGAGGTAACGTGACGTCAGTTTTCCGCTAAATTTAGCACGGCAGTAGAATTTTTGTTGAGGTTCAAGGTGATGTCAGTTTACACCGAACCTAACTGGAAAATCTATATTAGTCACCAGGGGACGTGACACCAAGACATAGACGTCATTTTCCCCGCTAAATTTGGCGGGAAGCAAAGCCGGTGCGTTGGGTACGCGACGTCGCTTTTGCCGCTAGGTACAGCGGGAACCCAATTGGCGCTAAGGCGCCCAAAACGTCAATTTTGCCAACGCCCCAGCGCGGTATGTTAGAGCGTCGCCGACACCGCAAAACCCGGAAACGGGCGCCTAAGATCTGCGCTCTAAAAATTCGCGTCGTGTTTGGGTCATTTGTGAGAGCAGCGCTGAAACACGTGGTAAGCTTTATAGGGTGGGCGGTGCTCTTATTTCAGCGTGGCGCCGAAGCTGTGATAGCCATTAGACTTTCCCAGTGCATGGAGTGGGTAGGTTGCACTAAGTTGGAGGCGGTGCCTTCAAGGCAGGGGTTAATACGCCCACAAACCAGATTACGTCACACCCTGTCTACTTCGTGTTCCAATCCCACACCCGTCTGTTTCGCGATCTGGACGAGCATCGTATTGGCGTGCGGTCGTGTACCACTGCACCGCCTGGTGCACGTTAAAGACCCCAGGCCAGTAGCGGCGCGTACTGCACTGGCTAAGCTGCTCCTGTCTACAGCCGAAGTGACTCGTCGCAACTTTAAGCGGCGTGACCAACTACACGCTGTGGTAAACATCCCACAGGCCCTCGGCTGGCACTCTCGGTTCCCGCCGCACGCGAATCTTTCTCACTCTGCGGAGAGAGGAACCGCAGGTTACGAAGAAGATACGCTTTTTTCAAGTAACGATATAACACCGGGTAGAGCACTGGAAGAATCAAGTATTGACGCAGAAGCGCAAGGTACACGACTAACGTTTAAACCGCAGCGGCGCACTTCGCCGAAACAAGAGAAACTTCCTCAACGGCGCTTGCACCAGTCGGCCATGACTGTCCGCCACGTTTGCGTCTGGTGAGCACGCAGCGTCTCCCAGCTCTGAGTAATCGCTTGCTATTCTTGAACACGCTATTCGTAGTAAGATATCTCAAATATCCGCTAAAAGGCTAAAACGTAAAAAGGAAGCGATGCTCGTGCCTCCGGAACTCCAACGGCGGCCGAACGGAAGCTGATTATAATAGCTAGCCGGCAAAATGGCAGGCGGCACCACGAGAATGCTGTATTCAGCGCCACGAGCGGAGGTGTGTGTGGTTACTGGGGCGGCCAGTCTGTCAGGTCGTGGCGAGCGGCGGCGACCCCAATCTCAGCAGTACTCGTGTGTACGTGCGGGCCGTATCCCTGGTTCTTTTATGTGTTTTTTGTAGGACCATCGGGAGCCTTGATAGGTCGAAGTGTTTAGAGCATATTCTCGAGTTGTCATTTGGACAATTGGGGCTTTGAGTTGTCTTCACCAACTATATCCCTACAATGCATGACTTTTTATATATTCCTGAAAAATATTTTCTCGGTCTATTGCACCGAAAGAAACTACGAAAAATTAATAAAAAAATTCCAGCTTTATTTTTAGCCTTTGAAATCAATAAAACATGCGTGTATCATATATGATACACCATGCATTTGGGGTACTATCGGTTATGAAAAGCATAAAAGCAATTCTTTTTCTTGTTGATGCAAAGAGCGACGCCACACTTGTCGCATTTCACAAACGTGAGCGCCGGGCACTGTGGAAGTTTGCAGCGCTGTCTGGTGTCCATCCACTGAGGCCAGTGACTGAGCTGGTCAAGCCGGATGTCTTGTGGAGGAACGTGCGTGGCAGGCCCTTTCTTCTTTTTTGCTTCGATTTCGCGTTGTAGCTCTGCTGACGGTCTGCCTCGTTTGGCTACCATTTCTCCCTCTTTTGCGAGGCATTGGGCAACCTCCTTTCGAAACGTTGCAAGAGGTGTTGCGGCAGAGTCGCCTCTACTTCTTTTGTAGAGTATCCAGGAGTTCACCATGGTGAGGTCAATGAGGTGATAGAAGAGCTTGAAGTACCACTTCCTCGATCGCATGGCAATCTTGTACCGACCCATGAGTCCATCCAGGAGGTCCACCCCACCCATGTGGAGGTTATACTGGACGATTATGTTGGGGCATTCAACTTGGACCTTGCTTTTTGTCTTGCGATCATATCGCTCCACTTGTCCCTTGGGCTCCGCTCCCACGAACGTAGAAAGAAGCGTGACACTCTTGTTGTCTTTCCAGACGACCGCGGTCACATCAACTCCATCAACGCAGGCAACATTCTCCACTGTTGTCCCCCTTTCATTTCCTTTCAGTTCTTTTTCAGTGGGGAGCTTGCAGTTTGGGATGCGGTTTCTCCTTACGGTGCCCAAAGAAAGGATCCCCTGTTTTGCAAGGTAGACCATAACCTTTGGTGAAGTGTAATAATTGTCAAAATAAAGCTTGTGGTTAGCGTTCCTTGGGATCTGCCTGCTGAGCCTCACGACAACGTTTCCAGTAGCACCGAGGTCTGGCTCCGCTGGTCTCCTTTTTGACGGACAGTTTTCCTGACCGGTGTAGATTTCCACGTCATAAGCGTATCCGGACACGCCACTGAGCACAAACAGCTTGTAGCCCCACTTGTGGGGTTTGTTGGGCATGTACTGCTTCAAGAAATGTCGGGCTTTAGTGCTGCACATTTGTTCGTCGAGTGAGAGACATTCTT
This sequence comes from Ixodes ricinus, assembly GCA_037355805.1. Classification (NCBI taxonomy): domain Eukaryota; kingdom Metazoa; phylum Arthropoda; class Arachnida; order Ixodida; family Ixodidae; genus Ixodes; species Ixodes ricinus. The sequence continues at coordinate 18,396 of JAZHYW010019810.1, read as the reverse complement.
CCATGGGAACAGAAAGAAATCTTCTCAAGGCTTCAAAAACTGGCCTGATTTTGAAAAGCCTGTCTCGTGTTTCTTTACACGGGTCCATTTCTTCGTTGTTGCAGAAGTGTAAGAACCGCCTTATTTTTTCAAAGGTGTTCACTGACATTATAGAAGATATTGTCTTGTTTCCGAGCTCTGAGTCCCAGTAGTCTCGAACACTCGGCAGGTGCACCAGGGACATGTAGATGCAGATTCCCAGGAACTTTCTGACATCGCTTGGCGTCACCTGAGTTGGCTTTCCAGCGTCGACTTGCACGCTGTAGAGTGAGGACTGTTCGGAGATGAATGCTATCAGCTGGTCCGTAAAAAAATATCGAAAAAACTGGTACGGTGTTTCCAGCTTCAATATCTCCGGAGGCAAAGCTGAGTTTCCTCGGAAAATTGTGCACGTTGTGGGGACAGAGAGCGCTTTTTTCTTCCACTGCAATGTTTCTCCACTTCCGGCACTAGAGCTTTCAGTGACATGAGAGACACCTGGGACTTCTTCGTCGCTGCTGGCGGAATCTTCGTCCTCTTCAAGCTCGAAATCTGAATCATCGCTTGCTTCGCTCCAGTGTTGCGGAATGGGCACCCCATTCCATTCCAATTCCATTCCGGGAGTTAGACTTTGCGATAATTCAATTCCTTTCAACTCCTAGGAATGGGGACACTGGGCCCATTCCCACTCCTGGAATGACTGAATCGTTCCATTCCATTCCTCTAATTCCTAAATGTAAAAATTGGCACTTGACAGCTACATTGTGTTGCCGGCATAAGCACCATAAAGCTGACATTATCAAACGCATAGACAATTGCAAAAAAAATGCAAAATTCCTCAAAAAAGCATTGATTTTACTAAGCGGAGCGCTGGTGGCACAAAGTGTTTGTTTACATTGTACTGCAAACATCGAGAAAGCCCCTTGATATTTCAATGCTTGTTTAAAACATCCCTCTTTCGACCACGTGGCTCGCAACAAACAGCAAAACTTAAATCCACGAATCTTGTTTGGCAAACTTGTTTGCATTTGTGTTTGAGGACATATGCGGCCACCTTGTTTGTTTGATAAGACAATAAAAATATCCAGTTTGTGTGTGGCGCAGAAATAAGCTATATACCGTATTCTTCAAATACCTGCACACCAATACGGCTAGTACGCTGCTGGATTCGGGAAGCGACTCCATGCACAGTGGCAAGAACACATCCTCTGACGAAGTGCAACCTCTAAGGCGCAGCACGAGAGACTGTATAGACCATGTCACGAAACTGTCTTTCTGGAGGTCTAGTCAGTTCGGTCACGCGACAAGAGCGGTGACGACAGTCTAATTAACCTTACGATGGACCACAACAGACAGCACGAGAGCCATCGAAACCAATCCAGTGCCTTCTGAGTGTCGCGTGACCTTGGGGCGCAGCAACGCGCCGTTTGTGTAGTCCCCCTCACGGTGCTGGATTGCCTGGGGTAACTCGTAGCGTCCGCAGCGGTCCATCACAAGGTGAAGCACAGTAGGCAGAGTCTAAAGTCAAAGGAAATGAGCGGGAATCGGCTAGCTTGCTTGTAACCCTAACCCTCTTGAATGTAAAACATACAACACAGAAAACAAGCATCGGAACAAAGACCAAGTAAAAGGCGGACTTACACGTAAAGATGCAGTATACAAAGACGAGCGTCCGAGCAAAGCGCAAGATGAAAAGAGAGAAGTGAATCTCGCTTTCTTTTAATGCCGAAGCAAACCCAGGTTTCGCACTTCAAAAGAGCGCGTGCGAATGAACGTGGAAGGCAGCAGGGTTGGCCGCCTGCTAAACAACGCTCCTCCAACTATAAGAAAGCAATAACTGATCATCTTTTGGCGGCGCGAGTCAACTAGTTATCAGAGCTCTGCGAGTTATGAGTCGTCCCCAGCTCCCAGATCTCAACTCAGTCTGTGCGCGCGTGTTTTCTCCATGCCTTCGTTTCGTTTGCTCGGTGCTTGGTTCCTTGTTTCGCTCTGCTCTCGTGTAACGCCAGTAAAGCCCATCGCCTGTGCGAAAGGCGCCACCACCACCCCCCCTTCTCTCCCCTCTGCTCTTTGCTTCGACGCGTCTTTTTTGTATCGCATTTTTTGTGTATGAGTCTTTTAGAGCTCCACGCGGGTTAGCTGTTTCCCGCCTGCTCATTTTATTTCTGAGCAACTGGCTAGCTGACTGGCTCAATTTCGCTATCCGTAAACACACAAAAAAACAAATAGAAGAATTGGGTTTATTCCATTCCCATTCCATTCCCGGCAAAAGGCATCTAATTTCATTCCCATTCCATTCCCCTCAACGTTGCCACCATTCCATTCCCATTCCATTCCGGTTGCGAAAATTCGGAATGATTCCGGAATCATTCCAACTCCGGAGTGGCAAGTCCGCAACACTGCTTCGCTCCCCCGGGAAGAATAATATCTTGGATTTCTTCATCCGAGAGGCCATTCGACATGTTTGCACTGCGTAGCAAAAACAACTGTTATAGCGCGTGTTTGGAAAAGAAAACAAATGAACGACCGCGTTAGCGCAGGGGCCCTTTGAAGGGACCGCACCAGTTAATTTCTGAATATGTCATGCTGTAATTTACCAGAACGGTGCCGGTAGATGGTGTGTTTATTATTTCAAAGTTAGAAAATACGAGCTTTCCTGAATAAAAATCAAAGCTTTATCTTTCTTTTTGGACGAACGTCCAGTTTGTTTCTAATATATATTCCGCCTTTTGCCAAAATAAATGTCCCAACGTGTCATTTGATGGTTCCATGAGAGTTAGATTTATCCCATAGGAACATTGTTTTTAATTTTGATTTTTACTAGGTGAACTCATCCTTTTATATTCTCATAAATATGCATCATCTAACTATACATCTGTGACACATCACAGCACAATCTGTTGAGAAAGCGACACATGCGGCTCCTTCAATGTGCCCACGATGATATAGGCAAAAATAGGTATTTTCATTGCCTCGCAAAATATTAACACATTCCAGAGTGTTTTTCCTGTCGAAAACAAAGCGCTGCACAAGCTACTGCTGCGTACATCATCGTGATAAAATAAAACGGGCCATGCCAGGCAGTAAAGCAAAAGTACAAAACACTTTCCCTAAATGCATAACGTATCATATCTGGCACAAAGCTAGTTTCGCGTACCAAACACTCTGCTGACAACAAAACCGGAGATAAACATCTGTCCGGTGAAAAGTAAAAGTGAAGCTTCTCAAATATATTTTTATGAGGTGCCAAGCTTACCGAATGCAGCGCCGAGACGCTCTCGTTGTTGACGACTTCCCGTGCAAATTGGCGCGAACGCTGAACTGGAGTATCGGCAGAACAACAGACCAGTGGCGGCACCCAGGAGCGCCTAACTGCACTAGATGGCCCGCGGTCTGTATCAGATCTGATCCACCATGCATTCGTGTCATGTCCAACAACAGATCCGGCGACGTGAACGTATTTTTGGTTTGTATCATATGTGATACACCATGCACTGTAGGGATATATTAATAAGCGCCCGATCGGTATGGCTGCGCTTTACTCGTCTCCCAGGAAGTGACTCAACGCAACGAGAAGGCAGCGAATCGGTTTGCTGTACTACCCGGTTGCCCGTCGTCGAGAGCCAGCGGTCCGGACCCGCCGACCCCAGTTGTCGCCCTTCGTTCTGAGCTCGCAGTCCGGAGTTTGTGTACAGACCTGCGGATCGTCCTTCCCGTACGCCAGCGCTGCGTAGGCTAGCTGTTCCGGGCTATCACAGCCACGGCTCGCCACTTCCGCCAGTCCTAATCCGAACTTCGCTGGTGGAATGCTCCCGAAAATCGCCATGGGCCAGACCAGCCAGAACGGCTCTATCGTTCCTGCCCGGCCCCAGCCTCGTGCAGCACGCTCTTCCTCTTTCCTCGCCGGCTGGCCCCCGCTCGCGCCTCGCTCGGCCGTCCTCTCCTCCCGACGACTACAGAACCTTACGCACATTGCAAAGCCTGGTATAAAAAGGCGACAGGCAACAAAGTGTACGTGTAAGAAGGATATTTACGCTTTGCACGACCTTTTTTAAAGAAAAACTTTAGCATCCTGCTTTCTGCACGCCGTCACATTTGTTACCAGACCCAGCGTTAAATTTGGTTTGCTGAAAACAAACAAAACTTCGTGCTACGAAAATCCACTATTTGAAAATTCGCAGTTTGGAAGGTTTGGTTGCGACCACCCGTGTCGAACGGCATTACGAGTGCCGGAACGGGCCGACGGGGCGCTTGAAGACCAGATCGCCCGATTCTCGACATCACAGCGAAGCAACAATCGGCCCGATTGTTCCTATCGTATTTCCCTATATGGCTGTCAAAGCGACTCGTAATACAAACTTGTATAGATATGTTTATTTTGCCGAGTAGTCCGCAAAGGAGTTCGTCCGACCACTTTCCAAGCCTGCACATATATTCTTGTCCCCCCCCCCAACAGTTTCTGCAAAATACACTTACTTGATGCGTCGCACTGCAGTAATCCACTTCTGTCGCCGTGTCGCTTCCGAAGATCTCGAAGGGAAGCGGTGAAGTTTGACGCTTGAGTCACCTTCACGACTGTGGCCGTCTTTCCGCAGCAGTAGCAACGTTTATTTTTTGGAGAACTCTGGAAGTGGGCAAAATGTTGCAGGAACCCGGTGAGGTCACAGAAACGTGAAGTTGGGACTTACTTTTACGAAAAACGGTTCCAAAAAGCTCACGCCGATCCGAAATGCAACATTCACCCGTGGTTTCTGGATGCGCCCGCCCACAGCCCCCGCGATCCACGCAAGCCTGGCCTACCCAGTTTCTTTATCTTGCAGCCGCTAGATGGCGCAACGTGCAGCGCCAAGCTAGAGTGCCTTCATACAAGCGCGCGCTTTTGCTTGAGTGGTGACATCTCAGTCATTTTTACGCCCAATCGTTTTTTATGCATTTTGAAGTGCGCGCAATCCGGTGTCACACAGTTCGAGCACGTAGCTTTGGCTAATGCATAGACGCCATTTTAGCCCCCAGGTCACGCACCGAGTGCGCGAGAGCGTCACGCGCTGACACATTCAGTGCAACAATGGATGTCTTCACCCTGAGACAGACAGACATGTAGGCACCCTACGCCAAACTGCATTGCACGTTGCCTATAGCGATGTTTTTGCGCAGTTTTCAAAAGTATTTTTTGTTCGTTTTTTGGTAAGACAAAACTAAGCAAATCAGTATATATTAACAATAATAGTGTCACTATAATAATTTTGTAAAAAATTAACAAAAATTTAGTCAATCTTAGGTTCAATCTAACCTTTAGGTTTTCTTTTTCAGTGTAAAACCGACACTATCTCAAGCAACGTCTCCTTCGTCGCCAAGGCTATTCTGATTCATCTGCGCATGCTTGCACTCCTGGGATTTCGGCTTTTCTGGAAGGCTCGGCCTCGCGGCCAATAAATGACGAGAGCAACCTCGTATTTTGAAACAATGAGCGTGCCCGTCTTTTTTGGCGAGGGAAAGGCGCGTAAAATTGATGTATATTTTTTACAGTGTGGAACTCTCGATCGACTGTGTTGGCGTGTTCGTTGTTGCAATCGTCAAGCTCTTTTCACGTGAATTGATATGTCTTAGAGTTTTGCGAGATAAATCTACACCATGAAACAATCTCGGTCAGAATTTGAGGTTGTTACATGAAGGCGCCGATTTCTCCAGCCAATTTCAGAGCGAGCTTCCATTCATAACACCACTTCGCTTATGCAGTTCAGAAGTTGATTTCGGCTGCATGTGACTATGCAAGGTGGAGCATCTTATGTAACCATTATTAGCCGTTTGGTTTCCATTGCCTTCTGCCCTTTGCTTGCTGTGGATGCAGATATCAGAAACAGCGTATAGTGCGCTGATACCTGCATTACAAAAACACTGAATAATCCTGCAAACGTACTTTGCCTGCTAGCCCATGGACTTGACGTCGTCGTATCCCGTGTAGACTGGAACAGTCAAGTGTGGTCGGGGCTCTTGCGATGGGGTCTCCTGCTGGCCAGGCGTGTGGGCCAGGCGCTGGATCACGGAGTCGCACATCTCCGTGACCTTCGTGAGCATGTTCATTTGTGCCGCTGCGGCCATCGCGGCATCCTACATCCGTGTGAGCATGCCTGCGAGCACAAAAGAAAAGAAACGCCCTCCAAAACCAACACAAGCGCAACCTAGGACCAAAAAAGGAAACGCACCCCAGAAACCAACACAAGCTCGCAAAACGATTGCCGCGGTCACAACAACACAGTTAGAAGCACGCCAATACAATAAACGCGGGCGTGAAGGAAGCACAAAACGACGGTAGGAACACGGGGAGTGGGAAAAAATCTACCGAAAGAAGAAACCATGCCCCGTGAAATTCCTGCGAGTGGGTAGCATACCACGCTTGGGCGCCATTGTGGTCGGTTTGCCTTGCTGCATACCCGACACGGAGGAATAACATGGACCCAACGGTTTTAACAACAAGAAACTGCATTTAATTGGACATGGATGATTATAATACTAACAGAAAACACAAGGAGCACCGGCGGCACCTGAGTCCAGCCAGCGACTCCTCTGTGCGCCGCCTCTGATCCTCCTTATCAAGGCGGCGCACGCGATGTGCGCGTGGCCGGCGTGACGTCGGCGCCACGCGGGAAAAGTTCGCCACCTGTGCCCCGCAGTCGGGCAACTGGGCTGTGGAGCCGCCAGGGTGCCCACAAAGCTTATGAGTAAGTTTTAACGTATCAAGGTATTTTTGGAAGGTAGAAAGAACATCGGTCACCAAGGTGGGGAAGGTGCTATCGTTTCTGTCAATGAAAACCAAGTAGTTATCCACGTACCGAAACACACGCACTATTTTGGAATTGTCAAGGTTTTGCTGTAAGATTCTATTGTGGAAGGCCAGAAAGAGGTCACTGAGGTCAGGAGCTATATAAGACCCTATACATAGGTTTTTCGTAAAAACGTTAAGCCATTCCACATGGCAAAAGTAGAATGTAAGTAGGTGGGTATTAGGTCCAGAAACCCTTGATAGACATCGATGCTGCATTTTGAAAAGCTACGACACCAAATCAGTCAACACTGTCCTCCATGTGCACCAGGAGACGATCTTGAGGTAGGTCATAATAGAGATCTTAAACGTCAATAGAAGAGGCCATGGTCCTTCTGTCCTTTGGGTCTTGGAGAAATTGCATGACCTCATCTGAGCTCCTATGAAAACAAGATAGAGATAGAGTCAAATTTTGCCTTTTTTTTGCCAGAGTCTGTGTTTTGACGCTCACTCGCCAAAACAAGTTCAAAGTTAGGCTTCAAATTTGGTAGTCTTGTCATTTGGAACCTTTGTGTCTAATTCGACAAGCAAGTGACACGTTTAGGCTTCACTTCTGATTGTTTGGTTTTCATGCGGCAACTCTGTGCCTAAGTTTTCGAACATATGCCAGATTTACGTTTCAGGGCTGGTTTTTCGGTTTATACGTGGCATCTCTGTCTCAAGTCCTGAACTCACTAAGTATGTGGCACCAGGAACTAAAGAAAGTACTCTGGCGCTTTTTCAACAAGGGCCAGAGCAAGAAACCACCACGCTGTGGCACTTGTTCCCTCCACCCACGCGACTCTGAGCTGAGCACTACTACTAAACACTTTACTGACGAGGAAAAGTTGTGAAATAGAACGATAAAAAAATGCATAGCGCTACTAAACATTGAACATGACGGTGTGGACCAACTTGGTTGTGTAAATAGGTACGACAGCAACCCGAAACAAAAGTTCCTGTGACCTGTTCAGCAATCTTTCAATGAACAATGACACACTGGCGGGACTTATTTCTCGAACATGCTAGTTCACCCCTAGAAGACGCCGGCAAGCACTCCCAGGTGGCGCCTTCCTTTTAGATTGCAGCTCTTAGGCGCCAGTTTCCTGGTTGAGCGGCGTCGCCGTCGGCGTAGCCGCAGGCGGTATATTATGGAAAATTTCCCGCTAAACTTAGCGGGGAAATGTTTCCGCTAATTTTAGCGGAAACATTTACCTGATAAACTTAGGGAAAGTTTTGTCCGCTAAATTTAGTGGGAACATTTTCCTGTTAATTTAGCGGCGAAACTTAGCGCGCTAAATTTAGCGGAAAAAGTTTTCCGCTAAATATAGCAGAACAATTTCCCGATAATTTTGCCTGGTTGAATTCAACCGCTGTATCTGAGAAAATTGACGTCACGTGACCACAACACCAATTTAGTTTCAACGCTAAATTTAGCGGGAAAATTTTCTCTAAATTTCCCCGCTAAATGAAGGGGAAATTAAGAGTTCTAGCATAACGCACGCTAAAGCTTTGCGTACGCAAAGAATAGCGTCGTCGCCACTGCGCATGCACCGAACGCTAACCAAATCTTGCGCTTTGCGTGCGCTATTTTAGCGTATGCTATTTTTCGAAATTGCGCTCCTCCAAGGAGGATTCGTGATGAAAAGTTGGCTAAAACCAAGACGAGCACAGTTAAAAAATGGCGGCTCCCAGGACCACGGTTGCGGCCGCTTTGGCAGCGTCGTGAGCGGGACGACGGTGGCATCCTCGCGACTGTGATTTTAAATACGAGATGACATTGCACTCGGTTTGGCGACGATCACCGGCAACTCGAAACTTGCGACGCGCGAAAATTTTTCGGCAAAGGTGCGACGTGCGAAAGTAAGTACACGAGACCTCTCTTGCCGAGACGACGCAAGCGGACACAACCGGTCGACCGCTCGCTTCGCATTCCCATGTTTAAAGAAATCTAACATGTTACTCTGGACCAAAAATTTACTTTTTCGCAATTTACAGCTTTTCATGTGTGAAACAAAAATAGTGACTTTACCTTGATGGCGTTGCAGGTGCGAGATGCTTGGGCTTTTGCGTCCGTCGCAGCAGAGAAACGCCGTTCTAAAACTCTCTCGCGTAGCGTGCGCTCACGCAAGCGCTAAAGTTTGCGCTAGCGTGCGCTGAACTTGAGTATGTTATTCTAAAATTTTCTATTGTCTCTAAATCTAGCAGAAAATTTGGCGAAAATTTCGCGCTAAATGGAAGGGCAGCAGGTCAGGAGGAGGGGAGGGTATGGGGGGTAGGAGGGCATATATCCTCCACTCCGTACCCTCCCCTCCTCCTCCTCCTCAAGAGCTGCGCACTAATTCGGTGTTACTGAGAATCGTAAGCGTCTTTTACTTTTTTCGCATATGTTATCGACGCTTGCATTGTCAATAAATTGTTAGTTTATATAAGGGACTCTGCGGCACTGGGAGAAAAAGCGGTGCCACTAAACCTCTCCGCGTTAGTGTTGGAAACTCACAAAAATTCACCCTCCAATTGAACACTGCGCGTCCTATAGGAAGGCATCCTCTGCAAAATCTTTAGAACAACAACGCAATCCGAAAGCATGTCCTGCCAACATATGACTGCAGGTTCGAAAATACAGGTCACAGAGCCAGTTGCCGCTGAAGAGCAGTGCAAGGAACTATCACCCTAAATAAAAGTTCGAGAACATCTGACTCCGCCCTAGAGACGTCTCTATCTTCAAGTGCACAGTATGTAAGTGTTCCTATGCCTTAAAAAGGGAAATAACTCTTTCGCTTCGTTTCTTCAGATATGAGGTTGTGAGAACCACCTAAAGGGAGGTTATGAGAATCATCGCAATTTTTCGACATTCTCTATAACTGGTCAGATAAAAAAGATTGTTGACGTTACATGTTTTTCTTTTCTGGCATTTTTAGTGCCAACAATTTCATACTTCTATTTTAGACTCCCAGGTTTATAAAAACTAAAAACAAAGCAACAAATACATTACTAGTCATATGTCTCGTAATTCACCTGTTAAAGGGTTAAAAAGTAGATGGTTTCGAGTTTATTCTTCAGGTGAAATAAGTCAAGTAGTGATAAAAGGATTCACGCGTCAACAAAACTAAATGTACTGACGAACTAATATCGAAGAAAGGGAAAAACAAAAACATACGAGAGCTGGTGAAGAACTTCCATAGTAACCAAAAATACGGAACGGTAAAAAAAAACAGACAAAACAAGTTTTAAACACACCTACTAGTTAATTTGAACAACGAACGCTCTTATATATACGGCAAGACCCTATCCACCAATGAAGAAACACTTCCTATCCACTAGGCCACCGAAAGCCGGACAGCAGGCTCTGTGAGTGTCCTGCGTTCGGTTACCTAGTGGAAAGAATTTGATTCATCTTTTATTGAGAGGGTCTTGTTGTATATATAAGAGCGTTCGTTGTTCAAATTAAACTAGAAGCTGTGTCTGTAACTAATATGCTACGATAGCTGTGGCGAAAGGGGTAAAACTAGAACCCCTCTAGTCTATGCCCTGAAAAATTAAATAAAAATATAATGTGTCCAAAAGTAACTCCACCGAAAATTATACGAAAAGTTTAATCATGACTTTTTTGGAGTTCCTAAATTTTCAAATTTTTCTTGTCATGGCGCAGGTAATCCATTCATGATTATTTCGTTTCCTTATGCAATGCGCTCACATATAGTGTTTGCAAGACCCAGATAATTTGTGCGTACCGCTTCCAGTGACTTGGGATGACTGAGCTTCAGTTTTTTGCTTCCCTTGTTTTTTTATGTTTATATTCTTAACTATGGTGACGAAGGTAAAGCTACAGATATAACTATCTTACACGATGCCGAAACAGTGTACGCTGAAACCTTTGAACACCGAGAATTAAGTTTTGCAAAATACTTGAACGAACAGAGCCATTGTTCGCGCAGAATTACACCTCAGCCGACAAGTAACGCGCTGTCTAACTCAGCTGCTGTGGGTCACTGACTTTTTCTATCCGCCGAAGTTTTCTCGCACAAGATAAGCCGACGGAACCGAGGTTGGCACCATACTAACAAACGCTGAGCAACTATTTCTCGCTGAATTCCTAGCTCATGGTGTACGTTTCAAGTTCAATATTTGAATGCGTGAAGAGAACGAATCGAAAAGTGACTACATGCGATCACTGAAGACACTATCAGAACACTGCGGATTTTGTACGTTTTTCAATGATCTCCTGAGAGACCTGAATATTTGCGAGATTATTGACACGCACATGCACGCTCGACAGCAGGAATATCACAAGCTCACGTTGGAGTCCGCAGTGGAATCTACTTTGGCAATTTAATCCGGAAAACGCGATAAGTCGAAGTTATGCGGGCAGTGGCATTTTCATTTCCAATGATTTTCAAAGTCAAGGATGCCAATGAAAAATAACGTGAGCTCCTACCGACGTTGCGAGTGTCCCTTGCAAAAGGGCTGCTGCGCATTTGGGACATTTGCACTCACTGAAAGAACACCCAGCCAAGAAGCCAGCCAACAAGAACACCCAGCCAATGTATGAAGAAAAAAAGTGCAGACCCTTTTTAGCGTACGTTTGCTTCAAAAGAGGACGGATATAAAAAATGGGCTTTAAAAAGCCTGCTCCAGTACACGTCGTTGAACAACCAGAACGCAAAAAGCCTCCGCGCAGCTAAGCAGAAATCTGTGGCATGTGGACATTAGGCGCTCCTAAGAAGACCGTTTCATTAATGGATGAGCTGGAGCTTCAAGAAAAACCAACGAAAATGGACCTCGACAAAAGTAGGATATTCTAATATTCTAGAAACAAGGTTCCGTCAACATTTGTTTTTAAATTTTCTCTTAATTTCTTTTTGAGGTTCAAATGAGAACCAGGGAGCTGAAGTCTGCTTTCGGGAAAGCATCTGTAAATGTAAAGCACAGCATCACCTCTTCGAGCTCCTTTTAATAGTCGCCGAAGGCAATGCTGCTACACTGGCTGAACGAGATTGAATAGACGAGCAGAACATCGGCGTTAAAAATGTCTCATTCGACAATGATGTTCAATTGCTCATAAGTGAGCGCACCGCTTAGGTTTCTGATGAACCAGGAACATTTTAAAAAGTTTTGGTGAAACTGACGACCCCAAAAAGACAAAACCGCGAATCATCAAGGCAGGAAGTGTTCCTTCCGCTTTACTCGACAAAATACCTGGAAAACTGCAGAGACTACAGTGAGGGTGCATCCTGGAACGAGTAAAGTCCTCCGACTAGGCAGCACCGATCGTGGAAGTGTAATAAAGATGATCGCATTTGCATTTTCGGAGGCTGCAAGGTGTCTGTGAACATTGATGAAGTCCAGGACAATACCAAATTTCCCAGATTGAGGAGTTGTGGACGAAGCTTTGTGGTGTACGGCCAGATTCACCGAGACTGACCTAAAGAACAACCATCAGAAATACGTCGTCAACACAGCGCCAAGAAAATGCACCAGGACCGACAATCCAAAGAACTTTTTGAGTACACAAGGTTTCCATCGATCATTTCACCGGCCCCAAAAATCTTGTAGAGGAAGGTGGAAACCCAACTCCAAGTTTCCAACTAGGGGCGTCGCGAACTTTTGTCGAACTAGATTTTTAGGTCGAACTTTCGGGGTTCGACTGGATCGAACCGGTTCGACGAACCTTCGAAACTTTTCACCAGAATCGACCGGTTCGACTTTGCGGACAGTGTGGCCAGACCTTGATACAAGCATGTCTAGGTCTGGAGAATTTATTTTTATACAAAGGGTTATTTTATTTTATGAACAGTTGGAATTGAAAGAAACCAATTCTAATCACTGAAGAAGTTAATAACTTATTTTTTGTACTGTATTAACTGAAATAACCAATCAACGGTGCCCTTAATGCATCCCTTAGCCATCACCATCCAATCCGAAGCCAACTGGCCAGCCTGTCGCGCATAGGCACATGAGTCGAATCTCACTGCAAGGTTCGTCGAAATTTCCACTAAAATTTCGAAAAAGTCGAACCTGGTCGAACTTGAACCTCGGCCGGTTCGCGACACCCCTAGTTCCAACCATGTCGTAGTCTGTTTTGCTTATATTCTGATGATGGCCGGGTACAGATGACAAGGATGTCTCTGCCGTAACATCGTATTTGATAATGGTACTGAATTTATATGTGCGATACTCCTCGAGTTCCGTTGAATAAATCACACCAGGAGCAGCAAGATGTCAAAATATCATCCTGCATTAAAAATAGGAACTAAGGCAAGAGTTCAGCTGGTAAAATTTAAGTTAAAAAAGGCCATATCCCGAGAAGTTATGACCAAGATAGCCAGGCTGTGGTTTGTGTACTCGACGACCCCTCATAATCTGACAGGTTCTTGTCCAGCTGAGTGCTGCCAGAGCGTCACTAAGATCTGTGTTCGGACTTTTGGAACGATTTTATTGTGAAACAGTGGAAACGGAAGCTACTCCAAGCCAAAGACGCACATTTTTCTGAAGTTTCAAGGCCTAGACTGCTCATTCTAGATAATTTCAGGCCAGGTCAGTTTTGGGTACTAGCTACTGTTATCATAGCCACAAGTTTATCTTCTGTCTTAGTACAACTGGAAGATTGAATTAGTTGGCACAGGAACGGCAATCGTATCAGGCCCTGATGGCCGAGTACCACGATAGTTCCAACAGAATTGTCCAAAATAAATTTAATCAGGGTGTTTGGTGAGATACCGTTATGTCACGCAGAGACAATGGTGCTAGTAAATGAAACCCCAGTAGCTCTACAACCATTACCACAAGCAGTGGGTTCACTACATAGGTCGGCATTTTCAGCTGTCCTCACTCAAACTCACGATCACCATTTTTTCCGCAATCAGAACTCACGCCCACTCACGATCACGATTTATTCAAAATAGAGTCATCACCCGGACTCACCCTCACGGTTCAACACAAAACCAAAACTCACTCGCCGTCATCATCACGGTCGTCACGCTCACAGATCATCACGGTCATCACGCTCACAGGTCATCACGAATCATCAGACTCACAGGTCATCAGACTCACAGGTCATCACACTCACAGGTCCTCACGGTCCTCACACTCACAGGTCATCACGGTCCTCACGGCACTCACACTCACAGCTCCTCACGGTCCTCACCCTCACAGGTCATCATGCTCATCACACTAACAGGTCCTCACGGTCCTCACACTCACAGGTTATCATGGCCCTCATACTCACAGCTCCTCACGGTCCTCACACTCACAGAGGTCCTCACGCTCATCACACTCACAGGTCATCACGCTTACAGGTTGCTTTCTTTGTGTTTTTCTTTTGTTTCTCGCAAGCCATTGGTTTGTCTTCGCGTGAGTCGTGCGGTGGGAAACTACCCCAAAACAGTGAACTTCTGAACCGCTTATCCAGTTTGAAAGAAATGTACTATGTTTATGTTTATGCTCCGCACATTTCAATCAAATTTCGTTAACCTGGTTTAATTACGAAAGAAATTAAATGCAAGCTAACGAAAGTGGGTGTGTTGAACTTTCGCCTGCTGACAAGGGCGGCGGTAAAACACAAACGCGCCTTCCGACAGGTTACCCAGGCAACGTCGCAGTGATTAGAGCATTACTTCGCTGTGCATACCTCACTCATTTGTGCAAAAATAAACGATTACTACATATATCAGCCCGTTTCTCTTTTGTGCCACCCACACGTACTTCTACGAAAGTTTATGCAGCACATATATGTGGGTGGGTTCATCTCAAATCGTGCAGGCAAAAAGGGTCGAATTTTTAATTTCGCTGAAAAAATATATGTTATGGCGTCGTCTCTAAAAACGCAGTAGCCACAAACCGCAAGTCCGTCGGATTTTTTGTTCTCGACTTACGAATTTTAAAAGAGGCCGCGGCGGAAAGCAGTGTTTTTCACATACGTCGTGGGTCGGATGTTTCGCTCGATCTCCCGTCGTGGATTTTCAGTCCACATTATATTAACTTTTTTCAAGCACTCTGTGGACACAGGTAAAACGCTCTAATACCATGAAATAATTTTAGGCGTTTTGCTTTTTTCTGTAAAAATGTCAAAAACGCCCCCTCGGTCAATTGTTGACGAACTTTGACAATTAAATACTGGCGATCTACTTGAGTTACATCAATATTTTTTATGTCCATGGAGAGCCCAAAACACGCTCTTTATAGATATTATAAAATCATTTAGCTGTATTAAATATCCTTTGCGGGACGTTTACGTTAATGTTATGCGAAAACCAAAAAGTACCAATTTTAAGATCGATTTTCTCAAAAAACCCATTTTTTATTTTTTTATTTTTTGTTAAAATGTAGATATGATAGTTGTCTACTCGAAAAGCAAGTCGAGAAAGTGTATATTTTGTTTGTATGTTCTATATTTAAGCCTCAATATCGGAAAAAGACGTCTTCGTTTTGCAAGACCTAAGTCAGACAAAAAAGACGTGCGCTTCTATGAATTGTAAAAAAGTTTTCTTGAATTTTCGTCTGCGTTTTGTAATCACTTATAAACGCATTTTGTGGTATTGAATAGTTATTTATGTTTTGAAAAGAGCGGGAAACCACGAGAAACATATCTAATCAAATCAGCAGGCCTAGTAGACCTTCAATATCGAAGAGGCACAGACGTTGTATTTTTCGATTTATAAAACTTTCACTGTAAACTAGCATGACTAGCTATTAGCTGTCATATTACTAAGACATAAAAAATCACCACATCATTGATCTATTATATACCATTCTTTCCGAAACCAAACGCTAGGGTTTGTTCACCGCACATCGCACAGATCACCAGGGAATGGCCTTTCACTTCCGTAATACACAAAAGTGATGACACAAAAACGATCCGAAACACACGGAGAGATTGTCACGGAGAAGGGTAGGGAATAAAAATAAATAAATAAGAATAAAATTACCCAACTCCGATCTTAACGAAAATTGCGGTAAAAAATAAAAGATTTAGGTTCGAGCGGTGGCAAGGCGATAGGTCCACGCCTGGTGGAGAGTCAGACAAAGAAGTCAACGACACGTAAAGGAAAAAAAAATTAATTAAGACAGAAAAACTCAGCCGCACGCGGCAAGAATAAAAACCAACTCCTCCGGGCATTCCCTAAACGGGACACAACCAAATGCGTGCGAACACGCTCTCTACAGCACCGTCAGGCCGCTACGCCATGAAGAAATAAACCAAACAAGTAAACAATGCTAACAAACAGTTAGTAACGAAACATAAAAAAAAGTTCAGCAGAACCGCACCCGAGAAACAAAGTTCAGCGGAGTGAAGAAACACTCACGAAATAAAAATAAAAAAGTCTTAACTGACCGACGCCGAGTCCAGTCCCACGACACTGAAGCCTGGCAGGATGATGGCGTCCAGATGATGCTCGAATCTATTCTTCACTCTGTTCCGCACATCCGTCGGGGCTGTGCGGAACAAAGTGAAGAATAGTTTCAAGCAGCGGTGCGCCAGAAGGTAACCGAGACGTAACATGCCTCGAGCTTCATATCGTGAGAGGAGCTTTCGAGGTAGTTACTGCATGCAGTTACTCAAACTTTCTCTTTCCCCTTCCCTTTTTCAAAAGAACACGTCAGCCGGCGCTAACTTTTCATCTCGGGAGAAGACCACTCTTCACAAACGGTTATAGTTGACAAGGAGGCTGACTTCGACCCAACTAGTCTCCGGGCAGAATAGACACAAGTATATTTACCAACACGCTCGTTTTTGATGCTAGTCTCCGGGCTTTGCTGTTTCCAAAGAGATAACCCTTCGGTGCTATCGGATTTCCGCGGAGGGAGATAGAGTACATAAAATTGAAAGAATAAAACACGGAGGACAAGCACAGGACAACCACTTTGCAGAGCACGGCCATTTCTAGGATAGGGCGTTCGAAGCTTGGGCAAATACGCGGTATCGTTTCACGCGTGCACGGATGGCTGGTTTCAAAATTTTCCCACATCCCTAACGAAACCGGCCCATCTTCGTGTGCGTGCCCGCGCCGCCGGTTTTAGCTCGCACGCGGCGTTGTTTTGGCAGGCAGAACTGTTGTTGACCGTCGATATTGTAAGGCCGTGGTGTTCTCATCCTCCCAGGCAACAGTTCCTTTGCTTTCCCTTCTGCAATACTCTGACTGACTGACTCCTCCTGGGTGGCCGTCACTGTTCGCCGCGTCAACGACACATTCGTACCATTTCACTCCTCGTGACACAGGGTGCGCTGCTCGCTTTACTGTCACGGGCCGTCCTATCTAACACAACGAGCGCGAAAGGTCGTGGTCATCTGCTGGTTCCGAAAGGGCGGGACGTTAATATAGGCCAATGAAGGCCCCGAATCAATACGACGTCTGCCGATTTCTATACATTAAAAATTTACGACGCCTGCTGGTCTGTTAAGAAGTGTTGCTTTCTCTTTTGAACTGCTCCAATGTAGCTTGCCGCCTATAATAAAATTTAAATGATCAATAAATATAACAGGGTGGAACTACTGTATTTCATTTTTATGTGGGAGCTTTAAAAAAATGCAAAAATATTTCCAAGTTTGTGAAGACGCGCAATTCGCAAGTCCCTTTCAAGCCGTAAAAACACGTTTTTGTACGATATTGATGCTTAAATATAGAACATACAAACAAAATATACACTTTCTCGACTTGCTTTTCGAGTAGACAACTATCATATCTACATTTTAACAAAAAATAAAAAAATAAAAAATGGTTTTTTTGAGAAAATCGATTTTAAAATTGGTACTTTTTGGTTTTCGCATAACATTAACGTAAACGTCCCGCTAAGGATATTTAATACAGCTAAATCATTTTATAATATCTATAAAGAGCGTGTTTGGGGCTCTCCATAGACATAAAAAATATTGATGTAACCCAAGTAGATCGCCAGTATTTAATTGTCAAAGTTCGTCAACAATTGACCGAGGGGGCGTTTTTGACATTTTTACAGAAAAAAAGCAAAACGCCTAAAATTATTTCATGGTATTAGAGCGTTTTACCTGTGCCCACAGAGTGCTTGAAAAAAGTTAATATAATGTGGACTGAAAATCCACGACGGGAGATCGAGCGAAACATCCGACCCACGACGGATGTGAAAAACACTGCTTTCCGCCGCGGCCTCTTTTAAAATTCGTAAGTCGAGAACAAAAAATCCGACGGACTTGCGGTTTGTGGCTACTGCGTTTTTAGAGACGACGCCATAACATATATTTTTTTCAGCGAAATTAAAAATTCGATCCTTTTTGCCTGCACGATTTGAGATGAAACCACCCACGTATATATAGTAAACATATGCATCGACCAACTTCTTTTCTATTTTCGAAGGGCGGTAATATTAGGTAGGGTGGTTTCACGTGACGTACAGAGCGCGACACTGTTAGCGCGAACAAGCGATCGCCGGTTTTTTTGTTTTTCTCTTTGAAATTAGAGGATGTCATCAAGTTATTTTTGCTACGGAAAGAGCTCATTTAGTTTTATAATGTGAGTGATAAAATTTCGTGCTCACTATTACTATTTTGAAGTAGATGCGAAAATGCGCCGATGTCGTGTTCGCGCTAACAGTGTCGCGATGTG
>JAZHYW010019806.1:0-12545 GCA_037355805.1 Ixodes ricinus | reverse complement strand
TGTTATGACGAGTGATGCTGCAACAAGTCGACGGCGTTCTTCAAGCAGATTCTGAAAAACGTCCATTAGTCCAAATTTTACATTTGTTAGATTTGTTTTTATTTTACCTTCAGTTATCCACGTTTTCAGGTCATTGATATTTTCGATATTTCTACCGACCATATCCACGTCCATAAAGAAATAAGTCGTTGTTCGTGGGATGGCTAATCTTTAACAAACTTGTCAAATGGTTCCACTTGTCCAAATCGAGTCATGATTTCGTCGCTGACAACTGCCACTACAACAGAAGTGACAAAAGTATCCCGAGTTCGCCCATTCAAACATTGCCAGTTATGTGTGGCACTAGTGTCTCGAAGGGTTAGTTGCAAAGCAGTTTTTGCAAAGCTGTTTTTAAATAGTGTATTTTTAACAAAATAAATAAAATGTGGAGCTGATAACTTTCAAACAAAGCTCGAGCCCCATTATGTGTAAGGAATGTATAAGTGTAAACATAATTTATTAAGAAGTCATTGTTGTTTTGCTTCATACAAGAAACAATTTCGCATATGGCTCAAAATAACTTCCTTGTTCTCATATGGATTGTGAGCTATTTCTTATTTCACATATGCATTTTACAAGAAAGTCCCCACATCACATAAGTCTCATAAGGGTTATACTGACATTCTTGTATGGTCTATCGGTGTCTTTACAGAAAAATTGTGCTCTTTGTATGCTTCTTACATCACTTTGGCATTCCCTATATAAATCGCATACGTTTTTTTAAGTCCTTGTATCCCTCATATGTGCTCCTTGTAGGCTTCTTGTATTGCTTCGACATTTTGTACATAAAACACATATGTGCTTACAAGTTCTATTCTTCCTCATATAAGCTACTTCTTGTATGCACCTTGTGTGGCTGCACAATTTCTTGTATAAATTCACATATTTTTCTTACAAGTTCTTGTATACGTGATATGTGCTCATTGTATGCTTCTTTGTATAACTCCTCCTTCTCCATTTTTTATATAAACCAGATATGTTCTCTATTGCCTCATGATACTTCTTGTACGAAAATAATATATGGTTTTTCAGATAGGAATTGCGTGACTGACTGATTATCCACACCGGCACGGAACCTCCAATCCACCACTCGTCCTTACCGAGTGTCATCGAGCAACCGCCTCGCTATGCAACATGAAGTTAATAAAATGCTGTCAAAACAATGTCCAGTCCTCACCAAGTCCTTGGTCCTCTCCCGTCGTCTTAGTAAAAAAGATAGACGGATCATGGCGCTTCTGTGTCGATTACCGCCGATTAAACAAGATAACAAAAATATGTATACATTTTGCCCCGTATCAATGGCACACTCGGTCACTTATATTGGGCTGAGTATTTTTACAGCATTGACCTACGCGACAGGTATTGGCAGATCTGCGTCGACCAATTGACCGCGAGTAACCTGTGCTCATCACACCTGACTGGACTCTTTGTAACGATAATGTGACGCCGTTTGGTCTTTTGCGATGTGCAGGCCATGTTCGAAATAATGATGAATCGTCTCCTCAAAGGCCAAAAATGAGTAACCTGCTTCTGCTACCTCGATAATGTAATCATTTTTTATGATTTATTTCTAAACTCCTCGAATGCGGAAGCAAGTTCTTGAAGCTGTTCGACAATCTGGAGTGCAGCCCAATGCTAAAATCTCGGTTCTGCAAGCGCAGCAAATTAAAGTTTTGGGGCACGTTGTCGACAAAAACGGTATCCTGACAAACTGAGAAAAATCCAGGAGTCGGAGATTTTCCCAAACCCAACCCACAAAAGATGTTAGCAGGTTCTTGGGGAATTTGCTCCTGAATTTCGCCGCTTCATTAGAGAATTCTACACATTGCACTACCGCGGTTTTCTCCTCAAGAAGAATCAACCTTCAAAGGCACCATCAACACCAGGCGTCGTTCTTATATACGAGGCTGCTTTGACATCAAGCCCAATTCTTGGCTATTTCGACGACACGGCACCCACAAATATTTCGTGCGCGACGCGCGCGGTCGCGTCGTCTGAGTCTGCTCTCGCGCAACATCACCTCGGAACAGGAACGAGGAAGGTTTACGCCAGACGGCTCCTTTTACCAGCTGAGCTGAACATGCACCGTCCTGATAGGGCACGCTTGGCTGTGATGTGCGTCAATTGCAGGCCTGAGCGACACATTTTGGGCGTCCCTCTCCGGGTCATGGTCTGATCGCCACGCGCTCTGCTGCCAGTCGTCATTAAAATATCCTGCTGGACGCCTCGGTCGCTGGTAACTTCGCCTTCGAGGTCGACGACTTCACCACTCGCATACACGAACTCATCTCTGTGACGTCACGGCGCGGTGGTGGCGCGCCGGTCGCACTTCCGGTCTGGGGCTGTGGGCAGAAGTCCCCATGCCAGACGTGTATTCCTGCGTTGTTTTGAAAGGAATCAGACAAAAACCTGCCTTATCGTCAAAACGCCGCGACTGGGGCCGTACCAAAAGTGTCGAGAAAGGTTTGAAGGTCAGTTTTCACGTGCTCGGTTCGTCCGAGAATCTGGATATGTGCCGGGAAAAGGGAAAAGCAGACGCCGTCGGACAACGATTGCTTGGGCGGGAAGCACTTTGGGTTGAATTCACGGATACTTGTGGTCATCAGATTTATTTGTTTTGTTCCAACATGAACGCCAGAAAACCGTCAAGTTGTGCGGACCACCTGCGGACTACGTTCAGTGCGTCTTCAAGTTCAAACGGCCGCCTGATCGTTCAAACTGTCGTCTGCTCTTTCAAACGTTTCTGCTTGTCGTCTGCTCTCTTAGACGACGCCGGCCCGTAGACCAAAAGTTGGCCCGGTCCTTGCGATAAGAAGTAAGTGCAGGCCTCAAAAGACTTAAATTTGAAGGTTGGTAAGCAGGCTCTTCGTAAACAGTAGATACATGGAGATGTTGATTATTGTTACCAGCGGCCATCACCGACTTGTTATGCCTGATTCACTTGGTCCGATTCTGCTTGCGATTTTCAGTATTGACGTCGACCATCTCAGCTACGGTTCACGCTTTTGCAGCCTGAGCGACGTCGCGACTGAAAATTGCGAGCGAAATCTCATCAGGTGAATCAGGCTTTAGCGTACATTCTGCGGCGTCCACGCGGAATGAATCGCCGCATGTCAGATTATTCACTCGAAGTTTCGCGGTGTAACGAGCCTCGTTAATTTCGCTGACGCTGCTCATGTAGTCAGACATTGCCAGGAAGACGTAGAATCAACAATTCGATTGCGAAAAAGGGCAGGGGGACTCACACTGACGCCGATAACATCGCGTTTCAATGGTTTGTTTATGGGCGACGGCGCGCTTGTTGCCCACACCCCCATCGCGCATGCGCGGCGCCGGTGGCGTCCGCTAGGGGCGCTCCGGGCGCTCCGGTTTGTTTGTAAACATGAGTTGGGTGTATGCTGTAATCCCTGGGAAAACGCATCAAGATGTCTGATCCGCCTTTGTCCCGCTATCCAGCGAGCCCAATCGATTAATCCCACGAAACTGAACTGCCGGTCCTTCCAATCTCAGACCTCGTCAACCTCGCCCAGGAACAACGTCGTGACCCCGCCCTTCGAGCTCAAATTGACCATCTAACGTCAGACCTAAAGCAGCCATCCTCAGGCCTTCTTCGCATCCGGAACGACATCCTACACCGGCAAACGTTCCAACTAGGTGGATTACCGTGGCTTCTGGTTATTACTGTACACCTAAAGAGAACTATGTTTAACTAACTACACTACACTCCTTCATCAGGACATCTCAGCTCCGCTCAGCCTATTCCAGCGACTCGGGGTTGATTTTCTAGGACCAATCCTTTTGTCAGGCACTGACAACCGTTGGATCGCAGTTGCAATAGACAACACCCCTCGTTATGCGATCACCCGCGCCATTCCAACCAGTACTGCTGCTGATCTCGCCAAGTTAATCTTGGAGGACGTAATATTGAAATACGGAGCACCTCGAGAACTTCTCAGCGATCGCGGACATTCCTTCCTCTCGCATGTAGTCTCAGAAATGCTACAATCCTACTCCGTGCCCCACCAAGTCACCACCGCTTATCATCCACAAACAAATGAATTGACCGAGCGAATGAACAGGACGTTATCCGACATGCTGTCTATGTACGTCTCGTCCGATGAAAGCAATTCGGACGCCGCCTTGCCCTATATCACTTTTGCATATATAATTAATTACGCGACGACACAACAGGTTTCACCTTATTTTATCGACTCTCCGACAGTGAACCTCCCTTAATGATTGATTCCCTCCTTCCACTACAACCAGACGCTTCCCTCACAGCATTCGCCTCCGACGCAGAAAGTCAAGCTGAAGACGCCCGTCAATCAGCTCGTCTACGCTCACCTGATTCTCAAAAGCGCCAATGCACGCGGTACGACAGATCGCACCAACATGTCAGGTTTTCTCCCGGAGATCTTGTCCTTCTTTGGGCACCGCAGCGCCTTGTCGGATTGGCCGACAAGCTACAACATCGTTATATTGAACCCTACCGGATCTACCACGAATCTAGTGACGTCACATATGTCGTAGAACCCCTCCATGAACAAAACGACGGACGCCGCAAACAATGAGACGCCGTGCACGTGCTCCGTCTAAAGCCATACATCGCACCGACGGCCCCGTAGCTCAACGACAAAGAAAGTCGTTTTCTTTCCGGAAGGGTAATATTACGGAGATGAAGGAAGCAAAGACGGGCAATCAGGCATGGGATGAGAAAGAAGAAGCGCCCCGATCTCCCGATCCCGCGAGGTCGAAGCACCCATTTAGCCTTCTCCTGCAACCATTCTTATTATTCTGTAAATAAACCATCGTTCGCCGTAACAGCATTGTTATTATTATTATTATAAAAGAAGGTGGGGAGGCTTGACAAATGTGGAGGTCGAAGGGAGATGAAAAATGCAGCTAAATTTTTTTATTCTTACGGGTTTTCGCCAAGTGCAGCATACAGGAAGCTAGCCGCATGACTGCTTCCTTCGAGCAATACAAGAAACGAAATCAACTGCTTTGTGCCTTTACCATTGTCGGACAACCAATCACGAGCAGAAGAAATAAATCGCAGGATCACGTCGCGTTCAATGTACGTGATTGGTTTGAAAACGTTAATGGCATGAGGGCTAAGACGACGGCGAGCGCCATGGCGATACAGTTTTGGCGATATGTGGATTTTCTCCATCCGATCGTAGCGTGAGCGGCGGTCGGAAATAATGGGACTTATTAGGAAACGGAGTATAGACAAGTAACATTTTTTTAATGAAGTGGTCAGAACTGAACATTGCAACTGGTGTTGCCTCCTCCGTGAAACCGTACCGGAAGACAACGCTATCTCCGGTTTTTTCAGGGCGTTGTTGTGACCGCATTTTGATCGGCACAAAAACATCACTACTTACTAATCTGGTCAACCCTTTAGATACGCTGAATGTCTGATACAACGTAGATCATACGGCATTGTCTGCCTTGTCTTTCCCCGAGACTCTTACGTAGTATTTCCAGGATGCGCTTACTGAACGAAGATACCACGGCATTAAATCCGCCGCCGATTCAACAGCCGCCATCGGGACGCTTTAATATTGCGGACATCAGAGCTTTCGTAGAGATAGCCCGGACTTTTTTGTGTGTGTTTTACACATGAACGAATACTAATGCACAAGCTATTTATCTAAGGTGGGCTTGGAAATACGCGACACGCAGGACGACGCTGGCTTGCAGCGTTGGCTGCGTCGTACTGCGTGCTGGGTGTTTCCGCCGTGTCGTCGTGGAGATTTGCCAATCGCCTAGACGCCCTACGCGAGAGCCGCCTATGATGACTGCTTTTATTTTTATAACGCTCCCAATTTTTGTTTTCACCTTTGACCAGTTTCTTGTCGCCCCTAACTTCCATTTCATTATTTTCAATTTTGAACATGTTTGCGGCCACAGTCAAGGCCAAAATATTTAAATAAGCTCTACGTTTTTCATCGCAAGTCAAGAAGCTTCTGCTCTTGCTCGGATTGTGAAATGCATTTTTCGCACGCATAAAATCGGCATCGTGTTGAACACGTGTGGCCGATTCAAGCATTAGCGTCAAGTGCTTTAGCTATCCCAATTGAAAAATCCGGCAAGAACTTCCAGTGACATCCGGTAAAAATGGGTGAGTTTTTACCCGTTTTCACCCGAAACTAGTGTAGTTTACCAGACGTTACTGGAAGTTTTACCCGGCAGCTGCTCTCGTTACCAGACGCACCCGGCTTTGTTCGCAGTTTTACCTGCAGCCACACTCATTTACCGGACTTCACTGGAAGTCGACGCGAGGGAAACGGCTAAAGCCAAAAAGCCAACACGAGCCAAAGACTAAGTGTTTAATGGCGGCCGCCAACGCAGCAGCATTCTCGTGAGTGTTTAAGCTCAGGATGACGTTTCTCACAAACTCTGGCCGCAACCAACGCTCCCACTGACCTTTTACAGCGAAGCTGTTTATGGCTAGGGTGCCGCCGATTTTTTATGTCCGTCAGCAAAAACTCCACCACGCTCGCATCGTCGCACGCGCCGCACGCGCCGCGCGCGCTCTCTCGTAGAAAGGATTCAAAGTAAATAACCACAATAAAGCGTTGACGAACGCGCGTGCAAGATGCCTTTTTTGGGGGCTTTTCCTTTAGAACAGTTACTGCTGCCGACGCCTTCATGTGCGGCGATGCATTCCCTGCATTCTCCTTGATGCTTGGGTAAATTAGCGATA
Organism: Ixodes ricinus; assembly: GCA_037355805.1. Classification (NCBI taxonomy): domain Eukaryota; kingdom Metazoa; phylum Arthropoda; class Arachnida; order Ixodida; family Ixodidae; genus Ixodes; species Ixodes ricinus. Next base: position 5,794 of record JAZHYW010019806.1, on the reverse strand, counting down.
GGTCTATTCAGTACATTAGTTATCAATAGGCAGCATTTTCAAGGTCAGTAGACTCTGCAGGCAGATAATAAAGGTTTTTCAAAGATTTGCCGCTGTGCGACCCGTGTCGGCCATGTCTACGGTCGCACCGGCCTTTTTTTTCTTTTGTTCGTCGTTCCAAGCGTTTGCGTGCCTAGTTTACTTTCCTTCCGCCGTCACGCGCGTCTACTTTCCGCCGCGTGGCGGTCCCGTCGCGCGTGTCTAGTTTCCTTGGCTCTCCGGAGCGGCGATGGTCGTCCATGCGAAATAATGACCACGGATTAGGACAAGAAATGTTTGTGCGTACCTTTCGTCATAATGACCACCGATCAAGACAATAAATGTGTTCCTACCATTAATCAAAATTGTGTGTCAGTTCTGTGTCGTGTGCTAGACAACTTCGCTGGCCATCCACCATCACAGAGTGGAATGGCTGATGATTTTTTTGTATATATTTTCTACTTGCCGGTGCTGTTCCACCAATTTTCGTTCTGCTTGGATCTCCCCCGGGATGCGACCCCGGAGGGGAAGGCGAATCCCGGCTTTTCTTCCCCCGGTGAAGGGAGTGCTCTCGCGACCGGCGAGGCGTGGAATGCGACTCGGGAGAGAGGGACAGTTTTCGGAGGGCGGGCGGACAGAGTTTTTCGGTCGGGAAGGGAACATGACGTTCGTTGTTGCGGGGTGATCCGCGGAAAACGGCGGCCAGGCGACGCCATACTTGAGGCTTCTTCAATCGTCGGACTCGCAGCCGTCGTCTTCCTGCTGGACTACCACCGCGGAGAGCCCGACGATGCCCCTTCGACTTCAGTTTGAGTGAGGCCTGTCCTTTGAACTTTTTGGTCTTCACGTGTTATGCTATTTGTTTTCCCGTCCGTTGTTTTCTCTTTATTGAATTGTCCAATGTTCTGTTTGAAACCTTAGTATTGTTGTAGCGCACCGTCTGTTCAGATTTGCTAACTGTGTAGTTATCCGTTGGAACTTTGTCTTTGTTGTCGTGCAATCGTCGCTTATTCGCCAAACCTCGATTGTTTTTCAAAGTAAATATCAATGCTCTGTTTGAAAGCGATGTGTGTCCGACTTAGCTTATTGCGTTTACCCCCACTTGGGGTAGACGTACAGGCTTACCTGCTTTAACGCAAAAATGTTTTTCTGGCAGTCGTTGTAGAGGGCCGGCGGGTGAACCGTAAAGGGAAGTACTCTCTAGAGAGGGCGACTGTGACAACGTCGCAATCCTGCAAGAAGTACGCGCAGCAAACTGTTTTGAAGATCCAGAAAGGTGGACAGCGATCGCCGGCAACATGCTATTTGCTACAGGCAATAGTGTCTGGGCCAGATGCAGTTACGAGACCTCTCGGACGGAGCTTAACTCAGAAAGCAAGTGGCAAAGATTTTAATCTGCATTGTTTTTTTAGTGCTTGTGAGCCACTTGTGTTGCTGGATGCCATTATTTTAAATCAAATATTTATGATATCGTGCCTACCTCAGAAAACCAATGGCAGTCATTTTTACTGTGCAATTTCTTTCTGTGTTTGTGCGCCGGTTGTGCTGGTGAATACCATTTTTATATATCTTTTAATCATTATGTTATGTCTACCCCAGAAATCCAGTGGCAGTCACTTTTAATGTCCAATATATTTTAGTGTCTTTGAGCCAGTTATGCTTGCAGGTGCCAATTTAAATTATATATTATGTTATGCCTACCTCAGAAAACCTGCAACAGTCACTTTATTGTGCAATGTTCTCCTGGGTCTGTGGTTCAGTTGTTCTGGCAATTGTTTTTTTAATAATCTATTCATTATGTCATGCCTACTTTCGAAAGCCATTGGCGCCACTTTTAATGTGCAATGTTTCTCTTGGTTCCTGTGCCAGTTTTTCTGGTGGATATAATTTTTTTAATATCACTGGTAAACACAAGCCTATGGAACACCTTTTCCTAACCTTGTGAAGTTTCTTATATCCTTTTTGAAACAACCACCTGCAGTCTTTTTATTATTATATATTTCATTTTGCTGGTACTAGAAGGTTTTGTTTTATTTATACCTGCCCAGTTTTTTTTCCTCATACTTCCAGTTGGTCAAAGTGTTTAGATAGCGGACATCACGGCCAGCACATCGTGGCATATTATGGAGTATTTATTCTTAACGTCATATGCATGGATGTTATAGTGTTGGCTGTGCAAATAATTTCAGTGTTAGCGACCTTGTGAAATTAAGGCATGAAATTCCCAAGTCTATATAGACTAACCGATTTATTGGTTGAGGAATCCTCCAGCATCTGCTAAACATGCACCACCCACGGTTCACATGCTCTCTCCTAAGTGCCCTCAGGTAATGTCCAAAAAAACAAAGAACAAAAAAACCGGTAACTAGTGATGACTTTTGGTGAATGGCAAATCCGGTGACTACCGGTAATTTACGGTGAATCCAAGAAAATCCGGTGACTTATGGTTTAATCCAGCGATTCCCGGTAAATTCCGGCTATACTGGAAGTGGAAAAGTCGCATGATCCAGTACAATCGATCTTTTACTGGAAGTGATCTCCGGTGACAGATATTTTTCAATACGGTGCCCCAGTGCAGTCGTGCAGCACTTACATACACAATCAAAATTGTTAACACGGATAGTCCATCTCATGATTCGAGGCTGCCGCTGGGAAGTTGCGTAAATGAGGTTTATATAGGGCAGCGTGAAAACTACTGATACAAAATAAATGTTTCAATCTACGCGATCTTATCAAAATAACTTGTGTGAGACTCGAACAAGAAAGGGAGCAAACCTCCACCCAATAAAATCGTTTTTTTTCTCACAATGTTTACATTGGGTACGCAAGTACCATGCCTGTGCTTTATGAACCAACAACGCACTTGTTGCAACGACGCTTTAAAAATGGTGGGTTTCACAGTGCACCAACGTGCATTTGTAACGAACATACATTCGCAAATGGAGCTACCATTTTGGGGAAATAAAATAGGCATGGGATCAAAGGCCATATTTAAGGTTTAGATGATTCTTGAAGCTTATTTTTGTGGGGTTTTCAAACCTTTTACATTGCGTTAAAATGAAGGTTAAAATGCAGTAGACGTAAATATTCAGAAATATAAATCGCCAAACACGGTTTGTGGGAGCCACATGACAAGGTCTCACGACACTGCTCAGCCACTGTTAGAGTGAATGGGTCTGCACGGTTTAAGAGCGCACCTAAGCAAAATATTAAACGCCACTGTTTCGTAAGTTTTCAAACTCAAGTGCCTGAATGGTGAACAGTTAACGAAATACATAGCACACTCGATGGACGTCCCCTCTATTGACATTGAAAATTGAGTCCGTGATTATTTGCTCCTCATGTATACAGACGAATGCCAATATATATTTCATGAATATTTCCAGCATCGAATCAGATACCTGATACATTACGATGTTGTTCAAAAATGAATGGTCCCTGCATAATGCACCTTACATTATGTGGCAAATATTTAACCTTGTCCATCGGATTTAACATCTTTCCTTTGTGATGAACGATCAAGTAAAGGAATCTTCAGATATAACGAAGACATGATCTTCCCGAAACACCTCCACACTGAACGATGGAAGTTAAACTCACTAAACAGCACAAACACCGACATGATTATTCCGAAGCATCACATCAGAAATAAAGGTCTAAGGTCGCTAAGGCAGAGCACTACCTCCGGAATGGGCATATCATTGTTCGCTCGACGGTATGCGGTCTTAAATTTACTCAGTGACTCCAAACCTCGTGTAGAGTCCGGTCTCAGCTCCACGACACAGGGTGAACTTGACGTCGTCGAGATACACAGATGATCGCCTTATTTCGGGTCCTGTGAGGTGCGTCAGCACAAGATCGACAGTTTCGACGTAACCTTTAGCAAGAAGCTCTTGTCTTAGAGCTTTGAATTTCTCCGGGCGTTCTATGGAAATTAAGAAGGTGTCTTTTTGGTCGTTGTTAATATTTACAGTCTTCGAAGTGTCTCCGCCGTCACACGCTATGAAGCACTCTGAACCTCCAGAGACGAAACTGTTGAAATTGTCGTAATCATGGAAGCTCGTGTAGTCAACTACGAGAGGCTCATTGTGATTGAGAAAACAAATACGATAGTTTTTCCGCATAATCATCGACTAATTAGACGAACTGTAGAGGCTCGCTCTGGAACGGCAAAGAAGTAAGAAATGATGTGACCCGACCTTTGAAAATTGTGGACATAATGAAAAGCGTCAACATGATGAGGCGAAGAACTAGTCTGGACGACTGAGTCACAAGAAGAACGCTGATCAAAAATTTGCGCCGACTTCGACATAGCAAAATAAACAATTTAATCAAACAATGCAGTGCTCCCATGCGGGAAATCATCAGCGAAACTTCAAGCAAGAATGAGAGAAAAACTTCGACAGTCCAATCTGAGCAAATCCGCGCAGACAATCGGGGAGGGGGCCGCGTTGGAGTTGCAGCTGATCACTTCGATGAACCATGATCGACGATTTCGCGGACCCCACCTTGCATCACGCGCCAGAGTGACGCATCTTCAAATCGAAATTGCAGACCCGTATTCCAACAATGGTCTACGAGCTCCGTCTTCGCTCTAGCAGGTAGCGCGTCTTCACACTGTCCTCTGTCTTTAGGCGGCTGCCGTGCCTCCGGCCCAGTCTCCCCAATGTAGGATGCGTCACAGTCTAGACAATTCAGCTTATACACAACGCCGCACTGGACGCTGGGGTAAATCTTTAGGTTTCAAAATGAGGTCACGTAGTTTATGATGTGAGGTCACTGCATGAAAATGAGGGTCACGTGAACTACGTGACCTCATTTCGAAACCTAAAGATTGCACCTTCAGAGTCCCAGTGCGGCGTTGTGTATAGCACTGAATTGTCTAGACTGTGACGCATCCTACATTGGGGAGACAGGCCGGAGGCGCAGCACCCGCCTAAAAGAACACAAAAGGGACGGGGCGAAGGCCACGCATGCTACAAGAACGAAGACGAAACTCGTAGACCATTGTTGGAATACGGGTCACCGTTTCGACTTTGAGAATGCGGTCCACTCTGGCGCGTGAACAAAGGTGGGGTCCACGCAGGTTCGTCGAGTCATGGTTCATCCGAAGTGAACTCATCGGCTTGCAACTCGAACCGCGGCCCCCTCCCCGATGTGTACGCGGATTTGCTTAAACAGGACCGTCGAAGTTTTTTCTCTCATTCCTGCTTCAAGGTTTCACTGATGATGTCTCCCGCATGGGAGACGAAACGTTTGATTAAATTGTTTATTTTGTTATGTCAAGTCGGCGCAGTTTGTTTCATCATTATGAGTCCCAGTTTTTGGAATATTTTTGCAAGAAGCACGCTGCGGAAACGAGAACCTTGTTGCAGAAGCGATGCGAAAACAGGGGATAACAAAGTGAACGTGTTGGGCGTGTTCTTGCGTAAAATCTTGTTGATCAAGAAAACGGTCAGGACGAAAACCACGCCGGATATCAGCAGCCCAATCCGATACTTCCCACGAAAACGGCAACAGGAGGACAGCTTTTAAAACACGCTCCAGTCTTGGAACAAAAAATGAAAAATCAACATAGGCGATGTACTGTGCAACCTCAATGTCCCCATGAGGTTCGGTGTCGTTCTTGCTAAGTGCTATTATGGAACTTGATAATCCGTCACGTAAAGAAAAAATTGAACTCTCTGGGTTCGAGGTGAGATGACTGATGTTTCAGTAGTTCAATTGTAACATCGATGGATGGGTGCCCTCCATAGTCTTTGTCCCAAAATATAAC